>CAIGRP010001570.1:0-52027 GCA_903798385.1 Fraxinus cuspidata
TCGGACACTCTACCATAAACATTTTTTATTAAAAATATTATATATTTTTAACTTAAATTTATTAGTAAATAATAAATAGGTACTTATATTTAAAAGATTTCAATAAGAAAAATTAATAACAAATATAAAACTAAATTTATACTATATAAATTAAGAATTTTAAAGAATTTAATTAATGCGTCGATGATGTGTCGTGAGAATACTTTTTTGAAAAATGATTTGTTGGCTTAACCGACACATATCGTGTCGGACACACGTATCCGTGTCGGTGCATCATAGGTAGTAAAAAGTGTACTACTTGTGGGTTCTACGAATATGTGGATAAAAAGTATTCTTGACCAAAGTGTTTATAATTTAAAGACCTCCCAACAAGCACTTAGATATGGCCATTTCTTCAGATTTATACCTCCTAATTTGTGTCCTCGCCATTTATTATTACAACACTTTCAGGTTTGTGTTGACTTGTTCATCACAACACAAGCATACGTAGATATCGCTTCCATCTCTGTCGTCACGAGAACTACAGGAGGCCAGGTAACTGTAGAATTAATTGTTTTCTTAGTCCATATAGAATTATGTGCCTTTACTCCTTGTTTGGTGGATGTATCATCGGATATCTCAATGTTAAGATTTAGCATGAAATATTTTTTTCCTTGAACCATTTGTCAATCATACGCATCCGAGTTGCATTATCATATATAATCTTTCATGTTTCTGATATTTATTTTGAGGTCTGATTCAGAAGTTTAATTCTCTCCAGGTATATTATTATTACCCCTTCTCTGCTCTGTCTGATCCTGCTAAGCTTTACAATGATCTTCGGTGGAATGTCACGAGGCCTCAAGGCTTTGAGGCAGTGATGCGAGTTAGATGCAGCCAGGTGTGTTTCTTATAGGTCTGAATGTTTCTTAGCTTGTCATCTATGCTGATAATATTTCTATTCCTGGGAAGAACAGCTCAATGCTTGACAGGTGGCAATAAAATGACATTAAGCTAAAATTCATATTTTTCTTGTTAGGGTATTCAAGTTCAGGAAATGTTGATCTACCTGCTGTACGTCTGTCTCTCTCCCTCACTATACTACTAGATACCCATTCAGGTGTTGGGTAATGATCTGTAAGATCTTGACTAAAGCAATAAAAGAATTTTATTACGCAATTTAACCATTTTTGGGCATGAATTTACTAGACATTGATTCAGGCCTTAGTTAATAATAACCTATATCAATTATCTAAGGTCACAGTGGCCAACTGATTCACTGAACACATGATATTACATAGCTCTGAAGTATCAGTTTTTCATTCGTATTTGCATCCTCTGAAGCCGACATAGTCTTTCTGCATCCATCTGAGCCTACAAGTGTCTGTGTAGCCAGTAGGTAAGCCAGTGCCAGATTAAATTTTAGAAATTGATAAAAGCTAACAAAAAAAAACTTGAATCTTTTTTTTTGCTTTTTTCTTTTTTCTTTTTTTTGGTTGGTTGTCTTACATTTGTCCTTTACCCCAATTATTGAAGACACAATATAAATGAATGCACGTGGTCCCTCTGTAACAGTTTAAGCTTTTAGACGTGATGTTTAAAATTTTATTAGAGTCACACAAAAGACATACTACATATAATGCTACTTTTCATATTGGGGATGGTATTAATAAAGATGCCACGCACGGGACGTTCATGGAGTCCGTGCCTTCGTGCCTCCACAAGATTGGTGTTCAAGGTTTGAGTAACTCTCGCAACCACCTGTTTATTAAAAGTTATGCATTTGCTAGGCCTTTGATGGGAAAAATAACTCGGCTTGCACATGAGTGGTCATGTTGAATACACGTCTTAGATTAATACGTGTGACCCCTCTCTAATACTTAAGTTTTTAGATGTGATGGTTAACATAAATTTGCTGGGAAGAATCTTTGTTTATTATTGTTGTTTTACATTGACATTTATGTTATTGTGGTTCTATAATGGCATGGGCCTGTTTCACCTTCTATTAAGACTTCACTTTTGCAGATTGACTGCGACAAAACAATAATGGTGACCCTAAAACATGACGACAAAATGCAGGAAGGCTCAGAATGTGCTTTTCAGGTACAGTTTCAATTCTATGCATAATATTTTTACTTGGAACTCTTCCTTTATGATATTTTTCTCTCTTTTCTTTTGTTGAAGAAGCAATTGGTCGTCTAAATCACTTGGTATAATTATGTTGTCCAGTGTGCTCTTCTTTACACCACTGTATATGGGCAAAGAAGAATCCGGGTTTCAACCTTGTCCCTCCCTTGCACCACAATGCTGAGTAATCTGTTTCGTTCTGCTGACTTAGATACCCAATTTGCTTGTGTCCTGAAGCAAGGTAGTTTGCTGGCCATGTCCTTTGTTAATTTTCCTTAAAGTTCATAAAATTGAGAGTTTACAGCAGATCTCATCTCTTTATTATGTTTATGCATCTAATGGCCTAACATATTTTTATTGTAAATAGTCCCTAGTGTGAAGCTTGGCCTCTGCTCTTCACCACCCCACCCCCCTATCTCCCTCCCGCCTGTAGTTTCTTTTTGGCCTCTTATAAACAAAGGGTGTGTTTGATGGATATTATTGAGGAGAGAATGTATTTTAAATAATGATATGATGAGAAATATGTGGTTAAAAAGGAAGGAAAAGTTATTGATGTGATAAAAAATATTATTTTATTGAAAAATGTGAGGTTGGAAATGAGCTTTGAAATAATGTATTTTTAAAGAAAGTGTACCAAACAAGGTCAAATTCTATTATTGATTTCTACTTTTTGATTACATACTGACTCTGTTATCTCATTTTCTCATGTGACAGTGGCTAGTGAAATTCCTTCAGCTCCACTCACGCAAGTCAGGGAGCTAGCAACAAATATTTGCATTAACATTCTGCACTCTTATCGCAAATTTTGCGCTACAGCATCATCTTCTGGACAACTCATTCTTCCTGAGGCACTTAAACTATTGCCTCTATACACTCTTGGTATGTTATAAATTTTTCATTCTTTTCATCTCTTTTAGAGTCCAACAATGTTAGCTAATAAGGTTTTCAACTCCCAAGTCCTTTTCTGTCCTGATTTTGCATATAAAAATGCAGTTGCCACTTCGTGGAAATTTCTCTTAATATCATGAATGTTGGAACAAAATGTTATTATCATTTAGTTGTTCATCAGATGAAATCACCACAATTCATCAATACCACCTTCTTAATCTAACTTTGAGGAACAAAAAAGCGAATGAAAAGTGAGATGCATTTTCCAATTTTTACTTTTATTTAGCTCCTTTCTACCTTTTCCAGCTCTGCTCAAAAGCATTGGATTGCGAGCTGATGGAAGAGTCGATGATAGGTCCTTTTGGATTAATTATGTTTCCCCTTTATCTACTCCTTTGGCGATTCCATTGGTGTACCCCAGGATGATAACCATCCATGATCTTGATGAGAAGGTATGTATTTGTTTGTGTTATATTTTAATTGTAGTTAGTATGCTTCTTCCCCTAAAATCTTTATACTGAACTGTCAGGAGTTGGATGATTCCCCTATTCCTTCTCCCGTCCCACTATCCAGTGAGGACATTTCTGATGAAGGAATATATCTCCTCGAGAATGGCGAAGATTGCTTAATTTATGTAGGCAACTCTGCGAGTCCAGATATTTTGCAACTGTTGTTTGGTATTTCTTCAATTGAAGAAATCCCTAATCAGGTATTCTACATGGTGTTTTCGTAACTCTTATTTGTTGATTGTCATCTGAACCTTCATTTAGATTATTTTGCCCGCTAAGACGTCGACAACATATGTAGAAGAAGAGTATCTTTAGAGATAAATATCCTAAATAGACGTCGACCTAGAATTGTTCGATTCCGGTTCCCTTTTAGACTGTCTGTATTTTTGAAGTTTCTGGAATCTGACTGCAAACATTTTTTTACCTATTATTTGCGTTGGAAAATGTCTATTGTTCCAACTTAATGGTGTTGTACCATGTCAGTATGTACTGCAGCAATATGACAATCCACTGTCAAAGAAGCTGAATGATGTGGTAAATGAAATAAGGCGCCAGAGATGTTCCTACTTACGGTATGATCATCCCTTTAGGCAAATAGTGTTGCCCTCTCTATTGAATAAAGTTTTTTATTTTATAATTGTGGCAATTTTTTCTTCTAATATTTTTTCTTTCTTCTCTGTCTTCAGCTTAAAGTTGTGCAGAAAGGGGGATCCATCAGGTTAGTGAATCATACAACCCTTTAGCACCGCATAACACTCAACCATGTCTCCTATGGGGAGAAAAAGAAGCAAAACAAACATGTATTTTGATATAATGAGACAAGCATGGGGAGAGTTTTACAGTGAATGTAGGACTTTAGGGGTTATTAAAATTTGGCAGGCATGAGAGAGTAAGAAAAATGAAATTTGGTGGGATTTTGGGGTTTGACTAAATGAGTATTTCTGCAGTGCAAGAAGTGGTTTTGTCCGAGTTGAGCTGTTTTTTTTCATTATTATTATTTTTTGCAGGGATGATGTTTTTCTCTTACATGGTAGAGGACAAGACTTCAAGTGGGCTTTCATATGTCGAATTTCTAGTGCATATCCATAGGCAGATTCAAAGTAAAATGGCTTGAAGATACACATTTCTTTAGTTTTGTTTACTGGTTTTGTTACTTTCAGAGGAGGGATGCCCATATATACAAAACCCAAGAATCTGAAATAGCGCCTTAATTTACACTCTTAAGGGAGCCTGCAGTTGTTAATTTGTGGTGAAAAGCAGCGAAACCGGGATTTTAGTAGAGGTTCAGTAGTTTTGAAGGTTCTTATACTTGCAGAGGTGAATGTCAAAAATAAATTATAAGGAATATTTTTATTTATTTGTTAGCATCGTATCTGGCGCATTTCATCCATTTTCAGTCGACATTTTGGTTTTTGGACGGATAATTTTGTAATATGTTGACGAAATTTTGATTCTTGAACCGTGCCACAGTCTATAACTTTTGAAATATACTTAATATTGGATGGTATTTACAAACTTAATATCCTATATGATTGATTGATTGATTGATTGTTGAAATTTGGTAGTCAATGAGAGAGTATGATGTAAAAAGGGATAGGTTAATATTATTTTTGGTTGCTAAATTAATCAGGATACCTTACTTTGATTTCTCTCACGTATATTTTTCAATGTAAGTGACTACGCGTCTTGTCGCTAAATTTAATGTTAAAATTTTAGGTGAACGTTAAAATTGATGGTAATTCGACGCCTCTTCCTTTTTTAAGTAAACATGTCAACTAATGATTTGGTGATTGTAAAGTTAGAAAACATTTGCGTTAGTCGATGGTGATTCATTTGATTGAAGCACTTGGAGCTCTATACATCCCAATTTCAAGATTTTACATGTACGAGATATTTAAACATGGGCAAACGAAGAATTTAGATCTTAAATTTAGTAACGTGATTTAGTGAAATGGCTAAAACTTAAGGTCTAGATTTTTAAAATTAGGGTTTATGAATACCTTTCCATCATAATTCTATATAGGCTATGATTTTATACCCTACAATCTTGTAATTTTCTTGAATCTAGCGAAGTATCACAAATCTTTCCATCCATCCTGTATATTGTCCTTTTTGTTCAGGGGCCGACTCTTGCACAGTGTCGAAAGGTCAAAGAAGTTGATAACCTAATGACAGGGGAGGCGGCGACAGATGTCCTTAGCTTGGCCCAACCGGTGGGATTGGACGGGGAATTAGCCAGGCACTCTAAAGTAAATTAAAGTTCAAAAGTGATAGAATACATATAGTTGGCATGTATAACGTAGAATTCTTTTTTCTATCTTATTATTGTTCATCTATTTAAATAAAAAGTTAAAGAATTAATTGCAATCATAGTCCCAATTTTTTTAAAAGTGCAAACAAGTTCATAATAAATTATTAAAAAAATTAATTTTTTTAAAAAAAGTGCAAACGAGTCCCGATTAAATTTATTTAAAAAATTAAAAAGTGCAAACGAGTCCCAAATAAATTATTAAAGTATTAGAAATTAAAAATATACTTTTATTTATTAAATAGGAGGGTATATTCGTCATTTCATAGCCTTTATTGAGAAATTGGATGAAAATGAATAGAAATTATGGTTTATGCTATTAAATGTGTAATTAAAGGTGAAATGACAAAAAAAAAGGTATGGACATTTTTTTTGCAATAATAGGGAAATGTATGGACATTATGTGTTAATTACCCTTTTAATAATTTATTTGTGACTTATTTGGACTTTTAAAAAATATTGGGACTGTAATTGCAATTAATTCTCTCTCTTTTTTTTTTTTTTAATTTAAAGAGAATGGTATATTGATCATTTCATAATTTTTAATTAAAAATATAGGTGAAAATGACCTTTTGCGCAATGAAATGTGGAAATAATGGTGAAAATGCCAAAAAATGAAAGACATGGACGTTTTCCACAATAACAATGAAAGGTGAGGATGTTATGTGCTAATTACCCAAACAAGAAATCAGTGCAATCAAATCTAGCCTTCGCAGATTAAACATTTAGAAAACATACAAGTATTCAGAATTGTATATCCATCTCCCATTAATAGCAAAATTGGAGAAAAAATAATAACAAAAGTTAGCTGGTAAAAATTGAAATTCAGATTTTAATCTAAATCAAAGTCAATAATTAATTTGAACCACATATTTTATATGACCCACAACTTTTCAACTATAAACTTCATCAATTTTATCAAAATTTATTAAAAGTCTGATTTTAATTTCTATCAATAAGAGGAACTCTTAGGGTAAGTCCCAACCTTTGGTAAATGTCCCTAACCTACTATTTGTCATTCACATGTCCTCTACATTTTGAAAATGTGGCACCAGCGTACACAACTGACAAAAGAAAAATATTTGAACATTGCATTGTCACACGACACTGATGTGATGTCAGACGGTGCAAGATTGTCCGAGAATATTTTCTTTATTCATAAATAAACCAAATGACATCAATTTCGTTTAAACATTCAAATTGGGTAAAAATGTTCACTGTTCATGAAACATATCATAGATTTACTTCAACCCATCTCCGACATCGCATCAGTATCATGTGAAACATATCACATGACATTTTATTGTTCAAATTAACTTTTCCTGAAGGATGACAAATTCCTTGCCCTAATTTCAAATGCCCACGTTGCCCTAAGGATGGTATTGTGTCAGGGCGAAGTGTGGTGGAAGGAAATTAAAAAATTCTTCATTTATCGCCCCCATTGAATTAATCAAGGTAATAACATTACGTGCCAGAAAAAAAAAAAAAAAAAAACATTAAATTAATAAAGGAAAAAAAAAAAAAAAAAAAAAAAAAAAAAAAAAAAAAGTAAGTTTTTTTAATTAAATGAAGTCAAAATTTAGTAAGCTTGGTACTGTAAGAGTTCCTATAAAAGAGTAACTTTTTTTTATTATTAAAAGTAAGAGAATAATATTCGATAAAACGCTTACTTAAAAAAGTGACTTTATTTTGCATTAATATACGATTTTATTTTGTTTAAATTTAGACAAAATTATTTTTATAAAGTTATATTTTTAAATACTTGTCTATTTTTCAGTACAACATAATTTGTCTTATTAAATGGACTAGAAATTGTTGCAGGAACAAGTCAATTAACTAAACTTCACGTTCACTTGATGATCGCAAAGTCAAACATTTGAATGGTTCTACACGTCCAACTAGTTTGGTACAAAATGCTTTTATTTGCATAATGCATTCCATATTCTAGAAATACAATTCTAACTTTCGGTACTATAATACGTTTAAAACATATAATTGTTCGATAATGGAGTTCACGTTCATCAAGATAGAGTCACGTGCCTGCTTGCTATTATTGCTCGACGAAATTTAAAAATCGATCAATGATCTAATTTGAGTACCTCTAACGAAATTTATTCCGACTGTCAAAATCAAACGAAGGTTGAAAGATCATTCAACCTAATATAAGAAGCATAGAACACCAAAAACTAGTTCGCATTAGAATTATAAGTTATAACCAAGCACATTAAAGAAATGGATGAAATAAAATCTGAAGTTAATACTCAGAATATCCACCATCAGCCCCACCGTACTCCGCGCCACCGCCACCATCTCCACCGCTATCGCCTCCACCAATAATATCTTGCACGACGTTCTGTCCAACCTGCTCGAAAGCCCCTTCAACTAGGCCCTGCACCGCTGCCGTCATCAAGGTGTTGCCGAGCCCATCATTCATGTTTGGTTGCTGAATATTGTTCGGCGGCGCCGTGTATGTTGGCACAAACCCTGTATTCACAGGACCCATATAAGGATTTGTGATTCCACCCATACTTGCACTGTGCATCATATTATGGGGAGCCTGAAATTGTGATCCAGTGCTTGCAGAGTGAATCAGATGAGGATGATTAGGGTTCATATGGATCCCTGCAGCCATTAGATGATTCTGATTACTTGCACTGGGAAATGGACGGTGAAGATGTACAACAGGTTTAGGTTTAGGCATAGCTGTTGTACAATCCAAATGCACATCAAATTCACAAGAACTGCATCGGTAAAGCCACTGATTAGACCCAATCTGTCTACAGATATCACAAGAGAATCCTTTAGCCTCGTAAGGAATCTTGAAAGTTAGCTCAAGCGGGCACGAATGTGCACGATGAGTAACTTTCATCGGTTTTTTCGCACACAAAACGTGGAGATCATAATCACACTTGCCACAATGGTAGCTGAACCCTTCGCCTTGGCGGTTGCAAGCATCGCAGTTGAACCTGCCACCGGCGTAGGACGAGACAGGGAGGAGAGTCAGGTTGCATCCCGGATGGGACGGGTGAGTGATCAGTTTCGGTAATTGAGCACATGTTGAATGAAGAGTGAAATTACAGGGACTGCACGTGTACATAATTCCTGAGGCTTCAAGTTTGCATCCTGAACAAAGAATTAGATATTGAGGATTGTTTGGGATCGGTTCGAGTTCGTGAGGGTGGCTGAAGTGCTTGATCGGTGCCGGTGCGCCGCTAGTTTGATTTACCCTTCCCATTGTTTGCATTAATTTCTTCGAGTGTGTGTAATGGAGGAGGGGAGGGTGAAGAAGAGAAGGGGTGTGAAAGTAGAAATAAAGATGAGAACCGAGTTGACTTTTTGTGAGTTTGGCTAAGTCAATTATTCCAACGCGTTTCCTGCCATTTAGTAGACTTTGGAAGTCTTCTATCAATCTCTACATGCGGATCATGCATTAATGCTAGCCTTTTCTTTTTCATTCTTGATAATTAATCATCAAGATTATAAAGGGGCACCTACAAGATATTTGTGTAGCATGTTTGATAAGAAATGTTGATCGATATGCAAAAGCGTTGCTATCAACTTCTATATGTATCGCATTTGGAGCCGTGTTGATAAGGAATGAAATGTTGGGCACTCGTGCATCCTAATGGCCGATTGGTTTAAATGTGATTGGTATCAATGTTTGTCACGATAATTGATAGGTAGAGACCTAAATTTGTATATTGTTGTAAGATTAAGGCATTTCATACACACATCATTTAGGTTCCAACTGCATTTTGATAACTTTTCTTGTCTATAATGTTCCATTGATTAAAAGTTGTTTATCTTGGATGTCCGATGAGTAAGATTAGGCACGGACGACACATAAATTTCATTTGAAAATTAAATTTTAAAAGATAGTTTGACTTTCATTTTCAAAACATATAGGATCTCTGAAAGCATGGCTTAAGGCCTCGAAACCTTAAACCTAAACACTTTTGGAATTTGAAGGCATATGCATGCCTAGTCGTTCGATGTCTCTAGTCTAGATTTAGTCGACATTCAACTTCTTGTGTTACATATATATCATGGAGTAATAAAATCCTGCCACTTAATTAAAATGTTCCTTCTTTCACCTTACGTTGCAACAATATCTTGTGCTAGGTGGTTTATTTAAAGAATAATTATATCTAGCACCAGTTAAGTTGACGATACTTGATAGGTACAATTAAATGAATCATCTGAAATTGTATTTAAGTAAATTTATCATTTAATATCATGCAGTTGTCATTTAGATGGTGCTTGACACCAATGTATCTGAATAGCATCACTCATACCTAAAAGCATTCATTGTGCTTGCACTATTCACGATTGCTGTGGGAGTTGACTCATGAAGATGTGTTCGGATTCTCGAATGCAGAATACTAATGGTAGGGTATAAGGTCGTCCTCTATTTGCTGCCAAATACATTTTTCATATTTTTGTATTTCTTTTCCCTTAAACTATATTGCACAATTTGCTTCAAACAAAAATATTTAGTCATTCTTATTCTTCTACTCATTTTTAACTACACTTTTTTCAATAAAATAATATTTTTCATCACATCAATAACTTTTCATTCTTTTTCAACAACATATTCTCCATCACATCAACGTAAAAATGTATTCTCACTCCCAAAATGTGCATCAAACATGGGATTATATTTTATCCCCGTTTAACCATAATAACACAATATTAATAAAAAATAAAAATAAAAATTGACACTATTTAACCATATTAACACAAAGTATTAAATTTATTTATTTTTTTTTAAAAAAGAATTAAATATTTTCAATCATACCCTCTCCATATGATCTAATACTATATATTCAGCTTATAACTATAATTTTATAATGAATTACAAAATTATTTAGAACATCAATATATAAAATTAGATTTTTAGTAGATTGTGATAGAAGTTTTTGAAATTTGTGGTTGAAAAGTTGCGAGATCCATGAAAGATGTGGTTAATATTGATTGTTTGACTTTGACTTTAATTAAAATTTGATTTTAATTCGAAATTGTTTTTCACAAAATTTTAGGGTCATAATAGCAATATCCAGACTTCACGGAGCTGATTGTAATTTCCCAATGAATATCCATTAACCGACTGAGAACCTTCTTCAACCTTTCTCCTCAAGCAAAACAAGAACACGTCTCTTTTATTCTTAACAAACCACACAAGAAACAAGAAAATCAGTGAGCCCACAACGTAAATTCAAAAAAAAAAATAATAATAAGTTTCGAATTTATCCAACACCGAAGCAAAACATGGCTCTGCAATGGGTGATTCTGACATACGTGGTGGCAGCGGAGGCAGCGGTCGCAATTCTTTTGACTCTGCCATCGCCAAAGGCTTTGAAATCTAGCATTGTATCACTTATCTCACTTATTCTCCAGCCTTTACTCTTTATCATACCATTCGCCGCTTTTCAGCTCCTGGGTACGTATATTTTATTGTTAATTTTTTAAATGGTTTTCTGACTTTTTTGTGTTTTGGGTGTTGACATTTGAAATGGGTTTTTATGATTTATGTTTTTGTGGATTTGTATTAGATATATACTGGAAGAATGAGCATCGATTGATGTGCACTGGGGAGATCTGCACTGCTGCTGAAAGGGATCGCTATGAGAAATCGGTATTAATTTTGGTTATCATTTTATTTTTTGTATTTTACATTTTACATTTTCTTGGGGTGGTTTGATTAGTATTTGTAAATGATAATGTTGAAAGTAATTTTAATGTAGGTGAAAAATTTATTGTTAATTACTGAAATACTAGTTTGTCCTGTATGTAGAATAGAATAAATTTAGTGTTAATTGTTTATAAACATTGATTGGCTTAGCTTAAAAGCCAAAAAGAAGCCGTTAAACTTGCTCTAGATTCTCTGTCTTTAATGTAATTGTATCATTTGGATGGTAGAGGTATATCTTGCAAATTAATCCATTTAATGGATAGCACAGTTTGGTTTGACTGGTTTTTGAAGTTTTGACTTTCTAGTCTTCTTTTGCTTGCAGTTGTTGGTCGATGTTTATTTCGATTGGTACTCTCCTAAACTATAAGTCTGTAGACGTTATTCCCCTACCAGTACCATTGGCTGATTTTTGGGTTATATGTTGTGGGTCATTCTCTGCTGGTACACATGCATTGAGATGAGGGACACCATAGTTTGTGGTTTCTAACTACACAAACTCCATTTTAAATTTTGAAAGAGAAAAAGTTCCTTCAGATTTTTGGAATAGGCTAGCTCCCCGTTGCAATCCCCCTTTGCCCATGAAAAGGGTTGAAAAACCAAAAGGGCCAAGAGGTTTTATGCAAGCACCCGTCCCCATTCATGTATTGATGGTGACTTGTATGGATCCAGACATGCTCTTCTGGAATTTGAAAATTTAGAATAGCATTTGTTCAATGTCGGTGTCAGGTAGAGAACTTTTTCTCCATTTTTGGTCATGAATTCCCTTACCAGATGAACTTCATTCTCCATTTATTCTTTTTTTGGATAAAAAACTGAATCCTAAACCAAATTATAACAAATTTAGATGGGGGAGCTTGGACTCTTTAGCTGTATTTTGTCATCCATCAATAGGTAGATCTTGATAACGTGTATCTTCTCGTTGTTTAAACTATGTTACCCTTTGTGTGACTCGATGGTGGTCGTCTATGGATTTACGTGCTACCTCCGCCAAATGCTTGATAAGTGAGTCCTATATCGCTGATGATGGGGGAATAAGTTATAACTGTACAGTACCATTTGATCCCAAATGCTTGATTAGTCCAATATCGCTGATGACACACACTTGTATATGTTTAACACAAATCAGTTCATTTTTCTGGACTACTTTTGTTTCCATGTTTCTCTTTTCAATCCAACTCTGTTAATCTTTACTTTTTTTTTTTTCCTTATTCAAGATTTCTTTATGACTTTCAAATCCTATTGATATGTTCCAAACAGCTGTATAAAGTCATTGATTCAGTACACAAAGAATTTGTACCATTGGCAATAAACATATTAATAATTCAGAAAATATTATGTATACATAGACTTGTGATTTGAATTCACAAAGCATTTTATAATACAGAATTTACATTTGGGATCCTCATGTTGTGAATGCAGCCTAATAAGACTCCCAAGAGGTACCTAGTTTCAAGTCTTCAGCACAGATCTAATAAGCTGATTTCCTATGCTTTGTGATGGCATCTTCTATCTTTAGCTTTTTCTGGGGAATTTTTTAGCATAGACAGGGGAATCGCTTTATTATGTTTATAACACGATGCTTTTTTTTAATACTCTATTGATGTTTTAAGCCAGAGGCATTAGGCCATGGGTTGCCTGTGCCTTTTATGAGTTTGTGTTGTTGGGTGTGTGATGTAGATCTACAAGGCTCAGGGGAACGCTGTTCTATGTATTGCTGCGTGCCTCCTTTATTGGTAAGTGACCAGCACGTCCGACTACCTTACCTTCCTCACTTTTCACTAATTTTATGTGCTACCGCCTTTAAATGTTCATGCAGGTGCATCTACCGTATTTCCAAGTTATACAGGGAGATTCAAAGGATGGAGGAAGCCGAGAAGCGTTTCAAGGACGAGTAGAATCTCTCATATGCACCCATCTTCTGCCAAGACCAGTGGAGCGGATTGACAAGGCTAGCTGTAGCTTAATGGAAGAGCAAGGTTTTCTTTATGTTCAATTTTCGTGTATCTACAACTGCTGTCTTCTATATGAATGTTATTAGCATCTCGTTTTTCTCTTATATGATACTATGAAGCAATGTGCCTTGAATAAGAATGAAGAAATTAGAACCCGTAACATGATTGTAGTCTTCCTTAAAATAATTTCTAGGCAAGGCGTACTTGGTACTACTAATTGTTGGGAAAAAAATAAAATGTAGTGAATAACAATTGTAACAATTATTATTTTTCACTTCTCTAATTAATTTTTGTCAATTGAATTGAATGGGTGGTTACAAAGCCTAGTGACTATTATAACATTATTATGTTAATGCAAATTAATGAGAAATTGAGACACCTTTTCATTTTCAACTACACATTTCCAAAATAAAATATTTTGCACGTAAATCCAAAATTTTTCTTTACTTTTTAACCACAGATCCTTTTAAAAATCACTATTCAAAACTCGACCAAATAATGATTGTCAAACAGGGCTAAATAACAGTGAAATTTGAAATGGAGAAATTAGGAACATCTATCTAGCCTCTATACAAATTCGTTTCTTCCCCGAAAAAATTGGAAACAAACATTGTAGGAATGATGTTTGAATGGGAAATCGGACTTCTACAATTCGACGAGTACAGTGAAGTCTCTCTCAAGTTGCAGAAGACACCTCAATGCCCTAATTTATCTGTTACTTAAATCTGATACAGAAGATAGCCTTAAACATACATTATAAGACTCCCGACTGTTGTCCAAGAGTTTCATTTAACTAACACGAGAAAATGAGACACACTTTTACTGGTATGTTTTCGTTACAATGAGAAGAAAAAAACCACGATAAGAGAAAGTTATTTTAATCAATATAAATCTTCAAGAGGTGATTAATAGATTATGAACGACGCTAAGATTTCACATTAATATGTTCCCTAAGAATTGATGATATACAAGTAGAAGAGGATGTTAATAAATATACGAACCTTCAACAACCATATCAAAAACTTTTTCTTCAAATATAAGTACCACGTCAAAGGTACCATCAGCTGCATTCTCTTGCAAACGCTGAGGAGCGAGTTTTACTGCCACATTTCTCTTAAGCATTGTTAGTATCCCATTTCGCCAGTACCCGAGCAGTTTCAACATTGTAAGGCTCAAACACCCAGTCCGTCACATTCAGCATATTCATAGATACACATATTCAAAGTTATATATGAACAGACTTTCTTAGTTCCCCTATTGTAGATATGCTAAAATTCTGTGCTTAGAATAGAGAAGAGAGCTATTTGCACTTAGTTTAACAAAGTTCTAGACGGTTCTTCTATCCTCATGGACTACTTTCTTTTTCTTTTAAGAAGACGACAAGCAGGATTTCGTATTTGTATCTGTTAAGTTTTTGGGTTGCCTCATAATTCATGACCCGGCCTGTTTGCATTTGGGCTTCTGCTGCTTCCGATTTCTTGGCCCAATCTTGTACCTCTTCATTGTTTTGATCTGGTGATCTGGCCATCTCTCAGTCGTTGATCCTGTGGCTTTTGATTTTCGTGTATTAATTCTCCATTGCGTCTTTCATTTTGAGGGTAACTATTTGTTGAGATGAACTTATGAGTTTTAGGGTTTCATCTATTTTCTCTCTGTTGGTTTGTGTACTTAGTGATTGTTATTCAATCTCTGTAAATCTGAGTGATGTTTCCAGATATTATACTTAGTGTATAGTGGGTGAGATTGTGTATTGTATCTGTGTGATTTGAGGTGAGAGAAAACAGTGAAGAAATCATTTCTTCATACATTGGTAACGATTCTTGGCGATTCTAGTGAAATTAGAGCAATATCTACTTTGTAGATGCATAACGGGTGATTAGGCCTTTTGGCTGAACATCTGGACTCTTCGGGGTGAAAAATTATTTGTGTTCTCTTTACATTCTGCAATGTACAAGTAATTTTGTTTGTTCAAATTTACTATGAAACAAACAAGTGGTATCAGAGCATCTTTTTACACAAGATCTGAATTAGCATTTTGTTTTCTTGAAAAATTCTAATTTTGAAAACTGTTTAAAGTTGCAGATTTTAGATCTATAATAGTTCTTTGTGAAAAAAGATAAAAATTGTGGTTTTCTAAAAGAGGAATCATGGATCTTTCTTCGATTCAATTTTTGGGTTAGATCCCCAGCGTTGTGTGTTTCTTGTGTAGATATGTGTGATCCTGTTGAAATTTTTTCTTGTTCTTGGTTATCTTTACCGATCTGTTACTTCTACTGAGTGTCTGATGGTTTTTTATCTGACTCAGTACTGAGTCTTGGTGACTCGTTTGAATCGTACTAAGTGCTGGCGAGTTAAGTTGACTCATTCTGTTTCCTGCTGAGTTGACCCTGAGTCTTTGTGACTCGTTGTTTCCTGCATTCATACTAAGGTTTTTTGACCTGATTCTGGTATTTTCTTAACCCTTCCTTAATTTTTTGTAATTAGTGTCAATCTATGAACTTTTTATTAAGGTAAGTGATCATACTCCGCTTTCCTTTATTCAAAATCTCATTAGAGGATCTGAGAATCTGAGGAAGTAGGGGAATTAAAGATTACTACTCCTTAAAACATTTTTCAAGATTGACAATTTAACTTGATATAAGTGCATTTGTTGATCAATTGTTCATTTGATATAATCTTGTAATATCTGAAGTTTATCATACATGCATACTGTCAATACTTGTTATACTCTGTGTGGTGTATAATTCTGTTCATGTGAGTTTATTTGCTATCATGATTACTGCACATAAATTTGAAGTAGAAATTTGGAGAGGGACTGGAGATTTTAGTCTGTGGCGCCAGAAAATGAGGGCTCTGTTATTACAATAGAGATGTGCTGCAGCTATTGATGGGACATGGGGTACTGAATTTAGTGCCTATAGGAGACAAGAGTTAGATGAGATTGCTTGGAGTTCTGTATTTCTTCATCTGTCTGATATTGTTATTAGAAAAGTTGGGAAAACTACTAATACTCAAGGTTTTGAACCAAGTTAAAATCTCTCTACCTTACTAAATCCATGCCCAACAAATGCTATCTCATGAGACAATTTTATAATTTCAGATTTAATCCTTCTTCCAATTTAGAAGAAAATATTGATAAATTCACTTGACTTGTTCAAGAGCTGACTGACTGTGATGAGAAACTATCTGAAGATCAACAAGTTGTTCTGTTGAATGCACTAGGTGATAAATACAGAGAGCTTAGAAATGCCTTAGAATATGGGAGAACTAATCTTACTGTTGATATTGTTATATCATATTTAAGGAATAGAGAACTTGAATTAAAATCTGATTTCAAGGACTCTAAGTTTGGAGAAGTTTTGAATGTTAGGGAAAAACTGAATCAGAACAAAAGAGGAAATCAATGCAACTTCAATTCTCATAAAAGGGATAAACCTCAATTTTCTAAGTTCAGAAATTAGATCAAGAATCAATCAAAATCTAAGCTGCAAGTTAAAAAATATTATTATTGTGGTAAGACAGGGTACCTAATAAAAGACTGTTTTAAAAAGATATCTGATATGAAAGAAAAACACACTTCTGATGGGTCTACTGCTGTTGCCTGCAAAAATGAATTTGATATTCAAGGGGTTGTCCTTGTTATAATAGAGACCCAAAAAAGTAGGTCCTTAATTCTGGTTGCACTTTCCATATGTGCCCTATAAAATATTGGTTCACTAAACTTGTTGATCTGAATGGAGGTTAAGTTCATATGAGAAATGACATGAATGTAAGATAAAGGGGGTAGGAAAATTGAGTCTCCTAATAGAAAATAATCATATACTTGAACTTGTTAAAGTCGGATATGTACCTGAGCTGAAAAGAAATCTTATTTCCTTAGGAGAATTAGATGATGTCTATGACATAAGGATTCATAAGAGCTTCATAAAGCTGAATCTTAATCATAAAGAAGTTATCTCTTTACTCAAGATAAATGGTATCTATACTATCCAAGCTGAACCTTTAGTAGGTTACAGCTCTGCTGCTGTGAATTCTAACTCTGATAAGTCTTTAATCGGCATAAAATACTTGGACACATGTCTGAAAAAGGACTAACGATTTAAAATAAATTTGGATATCTTGGAAAAGACAATTTTGAAAAATTAAGCTTCTGTGAAGACTGTGTTTGGAAAACAAAATAAACTACTTTTTTAAAATCTGAAGTCCATAAATCTTCTTCTATCTTGCAATATTTACATGCTGGCCTGTGGGGTCTAGCAACTGTAAATACCCTGAGTGGATTTAGATTCTACTTACTTATAATAGATATTTTTTCAAGAAAAATGTGGGCTTTCCTTTTGAAACATAAGTCTGATACTTTTCAAAATTTTAAATAATGAAAATTGATGATTGAAAATCAAAGCACTTAGGACTTACAATGACCTTGAATTCTGCAATCTGGAATTTGATTCTTTTTGTAAAGAAAATGGAATTCTAAGGCATAAAACTGTGACCTACACCCCTCAATAAAACAGTGTTGCTGAAAGAATGAATAGAACCTTATTAGAAAAGGTTAGGTGCATGATACACAGTTCTAGGCTTCCTAAATTCTTTTGGTGTAAAGCTCTTAAAACTGCAACATATCTTATTAATAGGAGTCCTTCTAGTGCTATTGATTTTCAAGTTCCTGAAAACTGTGGTCTAATTCTATACCAGATTATAACAGACTTAAGTTTTTTTGTTGTACTGCTTACTCCCATCAAAATGAAGGAAAACTTGAACCAAGATCTTTAAAATATGTTTTCTTGGGTGTGGAGAGGAGACCAAAGGATATAGACTTTGGGTTAAGTGTAAGGGTAATTTCCAAGTGATCATCAGTAGAAATGTGATCTTTAATGAGAGTGATTTTCCTTACAAAATTACATCTGAAACAGAAATTGCTAAGTCTGCACCTATAAAAGAAACCATTCTGGAAAAACAAACTGGAAACTTTAATGATCAAAATGATTTAATTGAGGTGGAGTCCACTCAATCTGATGTGAATCAGGAACTAAGTGAACTTGAAGCTAAAATTGAATCAACTAACTCATCTCTCGCTGACTATCAACTGACCAGAGATAGAGATAAGAGGAATATGATTCCCTCCACTAGGCTCAGCAATGATGATTTTGTCACCCTATTCTGAGTTTTAGACTCTTTGAATTCTTAACCATCTACCGTTGAAGAAACTGTAAACTGTTATGAATCTAAATTCTAGAAAGAAGCCACGAATGAAGAAATGGAATCTCTGATAAAAAATCAAACTTGGATTCTTGTTAACAAACCTGAAAATCAAAACATTGTTGCATGTAAATGGATTTTTAAGATCAAAGAAAGAGATTCTAATACAGGAGGTAAAAGGTATAAAACTAGACTTGTTGCCAAAGGGTTCACTCAAATATTTTTTCATGATGCTAATTACACTTTCATCATAATTCTGCTTGCTTTAACTGCTCATTTTAACTAGGAACTTGATCAACTTGATGTAAAAACTGCATTCTTAAATGGGACCTTGATGAGACCATTTATATAAATCGTCCAGTAGGTTTTGAAGCTAAATCTAAACCTGATAAGGTCTGTTTGTTGAAAAAATCCCTCTATGGTCTGAAGCAGGCTCCCAGATAGTGGTATAAGAAGTTTAATTCTTATATTCAGACCTTGGGTAGGAATTATGATTCATGCCTTTTTTTCAAAGGGTCGGGTGGTCCTGAATCCCTTTATTTGCTGTTATATGTTGATGACATGTTACTTGTTTGCCATAATAGATGTGAAATAGATTTTATTAAGTCAAAGTTAAAATCTGCATTTGAAATGAAAGATTTAGGACAAGCTAAAATGATTCTTGGCATGGAAATAGAAAGAAATAGGACTGACTACATACTATGTTTAAAACAATGTGCTTATATAAAGAAAATACTTGAAAGATTTTGTATAATTGACGGTAAACTTGTTTCTTTGCCTATTGTAAATAATTTTAAACTGTTCAGTGACCTGTTGCCCAAATCTGATGAAGAATTTAGAAGAATAGAAAATATTCCTTATGCCAACATTGTAGGGTCTATAATGTATTTAATGGTTTGCACTAGACCTTACTTAGTTTATGGTATAAGTATTTTAAGCAGGTTTATGGCCAATCCTAGTAAAACACATTGGATAGCTATAAAATAGGTGTTAAAATACCTGAAAGGCTCATCTAAATTGGGCTTACTATTTAAAAAAATGTAATGAAGGCATAATTTTTAAAGGCTACACTTATTCTAACTTTGCTGGAGATTTAGATAAAAGAAGGTCTACTTCATCTTATGTTTTCGCTTTGTGTGATGGCTGCATTAGTTGAAAATCACAATTGCAAAATTTAGTTGCCTTATCTTCTACGGAGACAATATATATTTGCTTGTGATGCTGTTAAGGAGAGCCTTTGATTAAGAGGGTTATTAAATGAAATTGGCTTTGTGAATAATTTTGTTAGAATCTATACTGACAATCAAAGTGCTATTCATCTCAGCAAAAATCCTATGTATCATGATCGAACAAAACATGTTGATATAAAGTTTCACTTTGTGAGAAACATGGCTGAAAAATGTCTGATTAGTTTAGAGAAGATTTCTACTGAATTTAATTCCTCTAATTTGGGAACCAAGGTATTGCCTTTAAGTAAATTCAAAAATTGCTTGAAAATTCTAAACATCACCTGAACAATAGTGAGTTTAGAATAATCAAGCAGGATTGGTTTTTTAGATGAGTACTAACTTTTCTTCTTTTCATTTTACAAGTAAATAAGAGCAAATGATACAATAGAGCTCTAGACACCAGATATTGCTAAGAATGTTTTAGCAAGGTGGAGAATGTTAAGTTTTGGGTTGTCTCACAATTCATGACCCAACCTGTTTGCATTTGGGCTGCTGCTGTTTCCGGTTTCTTGGCCCAGTCTTGTTTGTAATATGGAAATCGTGTTTCCATATTACATGCCTCTTCATTATTTTGATCTGGTGATCTGGCCAGCTCTCAGTCGTTGATCCAGTGGCTTTTGGTTTTTATGTATTAATTCTCCATTGCGTTTTTCATTTTGAGGGTTATTGTTTGTAGAGATGGACTTATGAGTTTTAAGGTTTCATCTCTTTTCTCTCTGTCAGTTTGTATACTTAGTGATTATTATTCAATCTCTGTAAATCTGAGTGATGTTTCCATGATATTATACTTAGTGTATAGTGGGTGAGATTGTGTATTGTATCTGTGTGATTTGAGACAAGAGAAAACAGTGAAAAATCTCTGATTTCTTCGTAACGATTCTTGGTGATTCTAGTGAAACTAGAACAATATCTACTTTGTAGATGCTCAACGGGTGATTAGGCCTTTTGGCTAAATATGCGGACCTTTCAGGGTGAAAATTATTTGTATTCACTTTACATTATGCAATTTACAAGTAATTTTGTTTGTTCAAATTTACTTTGGGACCAACAGTATCCTTTATAAAGAAATTACGCAAGTGCCAACAAATAAGCATCCTAATGCTCAAGTTCAAAACAAAGCACAATTTAGTACATTCCACAAAATGACAAGAGATTGCATTAAAACATAGTAATGAAGGTTTACTACCATTGCGATAATTGGATATATTATTTAGGTGTTGAAACAAAAGCACTTATATATAGACATTATTTTACTAGCAAGAAATCACTGATATGTGAGAAAATACTTTTACACAGTCGAACATAACTTGTATTACACTTTCATCAAGTGTTTAAACTCGTTCAACGCATGTAGCACTTGATAATTGTTTGAGAATGCTAATTAACGATTTCATGCCCAAGCAAGGTAAAATTAACCTTAATCCATAACCAAAACCTATTAGGATAATAGAAGGTTCCTAGTTGAAGGTAAAATCCCCATATAAAAATTAATAATCATAATATAATGACTTAACAAGGTCCAACTTTTAAGAAAATTCACAAGTCAATAGGGTATTATAGCCCAAAAACTCAAAACTAGCAATTCAATCCGTCTGAGGAAGTTCAAATGAGTCATCAAACATAATCAAATGCGATGCAACACTGGTTTTAGTACCATATGCTTCAAATTTGTCCTAGTACTAATATCAGCAACCACGTTTTCTAAAAAAAAAAAATTCACTATTTCCAAAAAAAAAACATCATCAAATTCAGTGCAGTAAAAATAAGACAAGAAAATATGAAAAAAAAATTAAAAAAGTATGATGCGAACCCACATGGCAATTGTAGCTACGAAACCTACGACAAATTAAAACAATCCCAAGAAAGCCAAGAATCAGCATTTGAAATATTGACACAATAAATTATTGAATTCAAATAACCAAAATAATTTTTAAATATAAATTGACCCCGTGATCACAAAACTTATGAACATTACTTGAATTCGTAGAACGCCACAAGAAATTAATTCTTGATAAGTTCAAAATTAATTCAATATTGAACGAGAAAAAATCAAATTAGCCTCGCGATAATACCTCAATAATTGTCTGTCTTACAATGAAAAATAATGTTCATATTTATAAGGAATCCCTAAAACCTAGCTAGAAACGGAATTTAAGTCCTAAAGATATAAAAAATATACCATATAAGAGAACTATGCGGCCGCATGCCTGTTTATGCTATGCGGTCAACACGAAATTGAAAAAATTCGTGCCCAAAATGAACTATGCGGCTGCATAGTGTAACTCTATGCGGTGGCATAGATCAACTGAAAAGCCCTCCTTTAGTTTCGGTATAGAGGCATGCAGCCGCATGCCTGTTTATGCTATGCGGTCACATAGCTTTCCGTAATAGCTTCCTCATTCGCTGCTTGAACCAAGTTGATCCATTTGGTTTCTTCTTCCAATTCCAATATGAAACTTGTTCTCTTGCTTGTTGTGATCGATCTTTCGTCCACCGTTGCTTGAATAAGCAATCACATAGCTTTCTTGACTCACTTCGCTCGCGACTTAGTCATCGGTCCTCCCTCAACGATCAATGGATCCTTGCCCAGTCTTACTCTTGTATCATGGATCACACCATCCCCTCCCTCTTCGAAAGAATTCATCCTCGAATCTATACCTAAAGAGAAAGATTGGAAACATTAAAGGTAGCCGAAACATTATACTCACCTAGATCTGTAGGCATTATCATTGATATGTTCGATGACTTGGAATGGACCATCTCCCCGTGACTGCAACTTCGACTTTCTTTGTTCTGAAAAATGCTCTTTCATCAAGTGCATCCAAACCCAATCTCATGGTTTAAATGTAACACGTTTTTATCCCTTGTTTGCTTGAGAGGCATAGTGCTCATTTTTCTTATCAATTTGCAACCTTACCTTTTCATGTAGTGATTTCACTAGGTTGGTCTTCTTCTTTCCATCTAAACTACCATTTTCATTCATAGGTAAAGGAATTAAATCCAACGGTGTTAGTGGATTAAAACCATATACAATTTCAAAAGACGAGTAAGAAGTAGTAGAATGTGTGCCCTATTATATGCAAATTCTACAAATGACAAGCAATCCTCCAAACTCTTTAAATTATTATTAATTATATTGCACAACAATTGTATCATAGTCCTATTAACTACCTCAGTTTGCCCATCTGTTTTTGGGTGACAGGTAGTAGAAAATAATAGCTTGGTTTCTAGTTTATTCCACAAAATTTTCCAAAAATACAAGGAATTTAATATCTCTATCCGATACAATACTTCTAAGAATCTCATGTAAATGCACTACTTCTTTAAAGAATAGATTCACTATATTGGTGGCATAATCGGGTTTATGACATGGAATGAAATGTGCAATTTTACTAAATCTATTTACGACCACAAATATAGAATCCATTCATTTCTTAGTCCTAGATAAACCCAACACAAAATTCATAGACACATCAACCCAAGGTTCACTAGGAACAGGTAATGACATATATAAACCATGTGGTAAAACCTTAGATTTTGCCTTTTTACAAGTGATTTATCTACTACAAACCCGATCAACGTCAACCTTCATCTTAGGCCAGAAAAAAATTCCAGTTAACATCTCTAAGGTCTTCTTTACCCCCAAAATTACCCATTAGACCACCACTATGTGCCCCCACGTACTAATAATTCTCTCATTGAACATTTAGGAACACATAGATTATTTTCCCTAAATAAATATTCATCATGCCTAAAAAATCTATCCATATCACCCTTATCACATGATTCGTATATATTAGAAAAATCTGGATCATTAACATACATGTTTTTTAACATATTCAAATCCAGCAACTTAGTACGTAAAGAAGTTTGAAGTACGTACCTTCTTGACAATGCATCCGCTACTACATTTTCTTTACCTTGTTTATACCGAATAACATATGGAAATGTCTCGATGAACTCCATCCACCTTGCATGTCTCTTGTTTAGCTTGTCTTGATCCCTTAAGTGCTTCAAGGACTCGTGGTCGGTGTGAATCACGAACGCCTTCCACAGGTAGTGCTGTCATGTCTTCAAAGCTCGAACAAGTTCCAACAACTCCTTGTCATATCTAGGATAATTGAGAGCTGCTCCACTTAGCTTTTCACTAAAGTAAGCTATTGGTCTTCATTCCTGCATTAAGACAGTATCTATTCCTGAGGCATCACATTCAATCTCAAAGTATTGTTAAAGTTAGGTAATGATAAAATCGATGTGGTACACAACATATCTTTAATAATATTAAAAGCATGTTCTTGTTTAACGCCCCAACGAAATCCTACACTTTTCTTTATAATTTTCGTGAGTGGTGTGGCAAGTGTGCTAAAATATTTTACAAAAAGCCTATAGAACTAGCTAACCTATAGAAACTTCTTACTTCAATTGTGTTTTCAAGTGTTGGCCACTCCTTGATGACTTTGATTTTCTCCTTATCCACTTCAATACCCTTAGCGCTAACGAAATAACCAAGGAAAACAAAATTTTTCGTGCAAAATGTGCACTTTTTAAAGTTAACATAAAATTGTTCTAGCCTTAAGACTACAAGCACACATCTTAAATGTCTTATATGTTCATTTAGATCCTTACTATATACCAATATGTCATCAAAGTAGACTACTACGAATTTACCTATGAATGCACATAAACACGATTCATTAACCTCATAAATGTGCTAGGTGCATTAGTAAGTTCAAATGGCATAACTAACCACTTATACGACCCATATTTGTTTTAAAAGCGATTTTCCATTCATTTCCTTCTCTTATCCTAATTTGATGATAACCACTATTAAGAACAATTTTACTAAATATTCACGATCCATGTAATTCATCTAGCATATTGTCTACATAGGAATATGATGACAATACTTTATCGTTATATTGTTGATGACCCTGCAGTCGACACACATCCTCGAAGTTCCATCTTTCTTTGGCACAAGTAGCACTGACACGGCACATTGACTCATACTCTCCTTCACGTACCCTTTGTTAATCAAATCTTCCACTTACCTTTGAAGTTCCTTAGTCTCCTCGGGATTACTCCAATAAGTCGGCTTGTTTGGAATGACAGCTCTAGGTACGAAATCAATTTGACGTTTAATGCCTCAAATTGGTGATAGCTCACAAGGCATGTCTTTAGGGAACATGTCTTTGAATTCCTGCAACAAAGAAGTAGTCAAACTATGGAGGGGTGTGTTAGATTCCTCAAAATTGAGGAATGACTCCTTATAAACCAACAAGACCATAGGTCGGTTTTCAACTACTGTCATCTTCAACTCACTCCCTTTTGCAAAGAAATTCACTTTCGAATTTTCTCTCCTCTCACAAAACTCTTTTACTTTTCTCTCTTGTGGCTCTACTCTTTTTTCTCACTTTTAGCCACCTCGCTATTTTCTCTCTTGCTTTCGTGTTGTGAAAGGTCAATCTCACTCTAATTTTTTCTCAATCTTTTTTCCTCCTCACTTTTCAACTTGATTTGATTTTCATACACTTGTTGTGGTATTAACGGTGCAAGAGTAATAGATTTCTCATTCTTAGTAAAGTTTACATATTTTTGTACCCGTCATGATCACCTTCCTATTATATTGTCATGGTCTCCCCAACAAAATATGCCTGACATGCATAGGAACTACATCACACATCACTTCATCATGATACCGCCCAATTGAAAAACTCACCAATACTCTCCTATTTACCTAATCCTCTCCACATTTATTCAACCATTGCAATTTTTTAAGCATTGAGATGTTTTAGCATAGTTAATCTCAATTTTTCGACAAGTGTTATGCTAGCTACATTGGTACAACTACCCCCCATCAATATTCATACTACATACCTTGTTGTTGACTTGGCATCTTGTATGAAATATAGTCTCCCTTTATTTCTCCAAGTCATCCACTTCGATTTGAGCACTATGAGCTCGCCATGTTACCAATAGCTCTCCCACTGCATATTCCACTTCCTTACCATTGCTAGCTTCTTCCAATTTCGGCATATCATCATATTTAACTTCATTATCACTAACCACTTCTCCATTATCTCGTAAGATCATCATCATTTTGTTTGGACATTGAGAATCAATGTGTCTCGATCCCAAGCACCTAAAGCACTTGATATCCCCGATTCCTAGATGGTTGGAAATCCACATTGGGTGTAGCCTTGCTAGAACTTCATCATTTCCCTTTGGTAGCTCAGTCCTACCTTTTGAAACATCACATTCACCTTTATTATTATCCCACTTCGATTTTCAAGAAGAGTTAGAACCCGAAAAACCTGATGAATACCTAGTTGTTCCCTTCTTCTTCAATACATTCATAGCTACATGTAGCATGTCTTCCAACTCCACATAATGCTGCAACTCTACCACATTAGCTATATCTCCATTCAAACCATTTAAAAATTGGGCCATGGTGGTCTCCCTATCCTTCTTAACATTTGCTCTAATCATTACAATCTCCATCTCTTTGTGATAATCCTCCTCACTCCTAGAACCATGGTAGAGGTTTTACAATTTTTTATGAAGCTCTTGATAAGGCACAAACTTCTTCCTCTCACGATTCCTCATCCTAGATGTTAATACTTGATCCCACCAAATAATAGCATAATTGATAAATTCAAGCACCGCATTCTTTACCCTTTTTTTTCCTCCGAGTAGTTGTGGCAATCAAATATGAATTTCACTTTCTTTTCCCACTCCAAGCATGTCTTCAGATCACTCCTTCCTTTGAATACAAGAATTGTCATCTTGATATTGCCCATACTTCGATCAACACCATCTCTACCCCTCCTTTCATGCCTAACTCCTCTATCCCACATTCTTCTTAACTCAACATCCATCAAAGCATCCTCATTAATATCCTATCTGCTTCCCATTCACCAGCATAATCCACTCTATGCTCCAGTTTTCTTGCCTCCTTGCGTTAGGAATTTTTCTAGATTGTTCCCTAAGTAAGTTAGCAAGTAATGTGTCTTGCATATCTAATATGTCTCTCACATCCTCAAACGACCTTTCAAACCGTCATATCACATCTTCCGACATGTTGACTTGATTATCATTCCCGCTTGAAGTAGAATGTCCCGGTCACACATCCTAAATCTAGTTTAATATTTGTCTCACGTGTGTACACTCGTGTATAACTCAATTTTGTTTTTCCCTCTATTAGTCTCAACACTCTGCATGTTTCCACTCAGTACTTTCTTCCAAGTGCTTCAAAAAATTAATTCGATCTCAATCAAAATTTAACTCTTGTGGAATCCAACAAAGAATTGTATAAGGAAAGTGGCCTAGAATGACTCAAGAAGGTAGGAATTTGAAATTGAATGAAACGCTAAGGATAAATTCAAGAAAGTATTTCTTGAATTCAGACTGGACACACGTTGAATATTTTTTTTTACTCAGACAAAATGAAATTGGATACTGCTGGCAATTTTCTGAATTTTCATTTCTTTTTTCTAGAAAATTCAACTAGATACCAGCAAAAGAAATAAAAACTGATTTGGATGCTAGATTAGCACACAAAGAAGTTTTGAATTATTATTATTTTATTTGTATTTTATGGATTGTAGACTCAAAACAAATGAAGAACACGAAGAATGAAAAAAACACAAGGCCCCAACAAAAAGGGAAATAACTAAGATATATCCTTGATTTTTGGAGCTTTGTTTTAATACCAACTGATGCGAACTCACGTAGCAATTGTAGCTACGGAACCCACGACAAATTGGAATAATCCCAAGATAGCCAAGAATCAACGTTTGAAAGATCGACACAATAAATTATTGAATTCAAATAACCAAAATAATTGCTAACGATATCTTGACCCAGTGATCACAAAAACTTATGAATATTACTTAAATTCCTAGAATGCCACCAAAAATTAATTTTTGATAAGTTCAAAATTAATTTAATGTTGAACAAGAAAAAATCAAATTAGCCTCGCGATAATACCTCAATGATTGTCTGTCTTACAATGAAAAATAATGTTCCTATTTATAAGGAATCCCTAAAACCTAGTTAGAAACGGAATTTAAGTCCTAAAGATATAAAAAATATATCATAGAAGAGTTTTAACCTAAATAGAAGATTACACGAAAATTGAAAAAATTCGTGCCCAAAATGAACTATGCGGCTACATAGTGTAACTTTATGCGGTGGCATAGATCAACTGAAAAGCCCTCCTTTAGTTTCGGTATAGAGGCATGCGGCCGCATGCCTGTTTATGCTATGCGGTCACATAGCTTTCCGTAATAGCTTCCTCGTTCGCTGCTTGAACCAAGTTGATCCATTTGGTTTTTTCTTCCGATTCCAATACGAAACTTGTTCTCTTGCTTGTTGTCTAAATATAGTATCAAACAGTAATTAAAATATAAAAATGATAAGAATAAAAGAAAAAAGTTTGAACTTACAATTCGGGGTTTTTGCGGCGAAGGTCTTCAAACATGTGCTTGTAGGGGGTGCCAAAATCATAGACATTGGGTTCTCCGAGAGAAAAACCGAGGAGCTTAACGTGTTGCCCAGTCCCGTAGGACGATACATCGATGCCTTCTCTCTTCATCAGAGCATGGACTTCCATGCTCCGATTATGATTCGACGAACACACCATCGCGTTCCTAAGCTTCATTCTATTGATGATTGATCAAATTGATGGATTTAATTGAAAAATTGAAAGATTTTTAAAGTATAAATTGAGAAAAAATTGAAAGATTTTCTAATATAAAATTATAAATACGTCAATATAAATAACTTCGACCTAACTTTTGATGTTTCCAAAAGGGTAATTATCAAAAGAAGTGTAGTGTATTTATTATTTAATTCCTCTTTAAAAAGTATATAAAATAATTTAAATTATAAATAGATAGAATGGCAAATAACTGAATAATACTCGTTTGTACCTAAAAATACGTGGATAAAAAATAATTTAAAAATTAATAAAATAATTATAAACATAAGCCAAATATAAAATCATACTGGGTAAATTCCTATGGAGTTTCCAACTTCTTGTAATAGTATTATCAATCATCTATGTATTTATTTTGTTTAATAAACATTTTTAGTTAACTTGTCGTTCTTTGATCTTAAGCTATTTAATCAACTAATAACGCGACATTTTGTCATTATACTAATCTATTGTGTCTAATAAAATTATTGATTAATGGTCTTGATTTCTCTACCAAAACCTAGAAAGTTATTCAATTTAATAGAATAAGTAATTTATTACGTGCAAAGCGAACTCAATTGGAAGTGTGAATAATATATAGATGGAGATAGATATCACAATTAAGTTTTAATAATTAGATCAAAATTATAGAGAGTTTTGACATAAGCATCGTAGAAAGTTACATTTACTTTGAGTTTTGTTATTTTCATTGATAAAAACTTTTACACATCATAATAAACTAGTGTTACGCTTGATAACTTACGTATATTTATCTATGAAACGTAATAAAAGTAGAGTTTGATCAACTTATAAATAATTATAAGATGTGCCAAACAAGCTCATAATAAATAATTAATTAGTATTAATATGCCAAACAAGCTCATAATAAATAATTAATTAGTATTAATATACATATGTAAAAATTATATATCATAGTGACTACTTATAGCATGCATGTTCGTGTTTACAAGTCAACTTTTTATTACTTTTTTAACAACACGTACAAGTATAACCTTTAAATACGATCAAACGTGTTCTTAGTCTTTGTTATGAATGTTTGCTGACTGCCCATTTACGTACATGTGAATCTTATTTACTTGAAAAATTTTCAATGTGCTTACTCGTTTAGGGAGATGTATGAAGACATTAAAACATCGATCTATAATTGGTGTGACTCTTGACGAATAACTACTCCAAAGAGTAAACACAAATTGATAGAAACTCCAAAATTTTCGTAAAGAACTTACTTGCAAACTACATGTATTAATTTATTTTCGTTCTAATTACATCCTCCAAGAACGTTGCGAGAGCTTCATAATTGGTAGACTGTCGAATTTGCCGAATTAGAGACCTAACGATAACTTCCATTAGATAAATACAAGTTACCAGCAATAGCAACATAGGTACATAAATTTTGTTAATTTTCGTTAGAAAAAAAATGTTAAAAAGAAGTATCGCATTTTGCTTTAATTGCTTGAAGAAAAGTTCACTTGTTATTGTATCTAGCTTTTAGATACTAAAATTATGTAAAATCTGATCATTTTGCAGGTCAAAATAATCCAAATGAATTAATCTATTAAGTACACTTTTTTTTTTTTTTCATTCTTCTTTTCAATAAACAAAAAATCCACAATATTATCGTTTTATTTTCTAAAAATATATATTTTATTGATAAACCCATTGATTACAATCTCAACTAGTCTATTTTCGGTAATATGTCTCATTGGCGGAAGGTCGCTAATAATTTTTTTTCCTCTAAAATTAAAATTTTTATTTAAATATTATTATATTTTGAGTTTGAAATTTTTTTCATGATTAAAATATTTCCTTACTAGTTCGCTCTCACATTTAGTCTACATTTGGATCATGTTTATAGGTAATTTATAAATACAAAATATTTTTTATTCACACATTTCGAAAAGTTCATAAATATTATTTATTTATTCAAAACTCATGTTTATTTATTTATAATTTAAATCGTTTAAGATATTCTCGTGAAATTCAAAATTTTAAAATAGTGTGTATTAATATAGCATTAAAGTAGACATAGATTGTGAATTCAAATCTCCCCCATCCATTTATGAGATTTTGTTAGTATCAAGCAATTGATAAATAATAAAAATGAATTCAAACTTGCACATGAGCGGATTAAAATTCATGATAAAATAAATATCCTAAACAACAAAAAAGAAATGGCCAAGATTATCTTGATTAGTACTAAAATTATTGTCATATTCTTGCTCTTTTTCAGAGAATTTTTCATTTTTCTTATTAAATGGAAAGTGGTAAGCATAATGCCACTAAGGGTCCGTATAATTGGTAAATGTGGAAAGGCTTTCCGCCTCCGTGTGAGTTGGAAAATAAAAATTCAACTACTCCATAGGAATGCATTTTCCATCAAATTGACAAAAAACAAGTTTAAAGTAGTTGTATCTTGAAATTCGAACTTCATTTCCACCTTCATATTAAACAGCTAAAGTAGAAATTAAATTCCTCGGATGTGACATTTTTTATGGAATTTAAACCAGTCAAATGGACCCTAATATTATTTTTTGTAAGTTTTAGTACACCTATTTCATTTTCATTATACAATTTTGGCTCAAAAGTATAATTGATAAGATTTTAATTCATTTTTCTTCTTTAATATTATTAAGCTTATGTACTAAACATGCCATCAAGAACTCAGTTCATATTTTAGTTCTTTTATTTATGAAGTAATTAATTTTAAGTTTTTATCTTGAATCAGATTTTTATATTACTTTTAAAATTATATCTATTCTGATCTGTACCACCTTTGCGCACATTGTATGGTTATGGCCCATGGTGGGTAAAGCTGAAAAAAGTGGGCCGACTTCTGAACCTGTGAGTTCCATCAGACCCGAATATTCTCTGGGTTCCCCACGGAGATCCGGTAGATCCAATAGCATATTCGAATAATCCATAACCAATAATTCTCTTCCTAATAATTATTTAATTTTTACATAATTTGTTTAATATTTTCTTTGCCATTAAGAGGCAGATTTTATGAGTAACCAATTGATAGAGAAATCAGACCTAAGTGTTGATAATAATTAAGAGTTAAATTTCAAAATCGATAAATAATATAAAATTAATCAAAAGATAAACATTTACGTTGCTACTCTTAATAAAATTAATATTTTAAGATATAATCTCGGAAATCATTAAGCGAAGAAGAATAACTCGATCCATTTATACCTCAAACGAGCATTCATATTTCAAAATTAACGTGATTAAATGAGTGGCCATCTTACACGAATATGATACTAATAAAACGCCCGACCTTTCAAGATGAATCGAAGTACTTTTGTAACCTAATTCTGCGTAGTATTAAAACTTTTTGAATCTTACTACACAAATAGAGTCAACGACAAGATTTAAAAATAGAGAGGCGCGACAAAAATTCATTGGACAATTTGAATTATAAAAAAAAAAAAGCCACACTAGTGCGACGTGCAGCAACTGTCATCCAATCCTTTTTTGTGTAACTCCATTTCTCTCGCTTGACCACCACTTCCTTCCCTATATATATATATATATATATATGCGTGCGCTATGTAACTACACTTTCATAAAAAACCCAAGTTCTAATAAGCAATTAAAAAAGAACTTAATTTCTATTTATCTATTAATTTGATTCCTCGTCTTTGATTTTTATTTTTTCACAGAGCCATGGCTAGTTTATACAACAAAACCATGGTTCTGTGCCTTTGGTTGGCGATCAATTTTCTGGCAACAGTTTCTTCAGAGCTTCCTCGATTTGAGCACCCAATTAGAGGCGATCAGAGGCTCAAATTCTTGGTTGTTGGAGATTGGGGAAGAAACGGAGCCTTTAATCAATCAGAAGTTGCTTTTCAGGTACATGAAATCTACTTATTTTTTTATGAGGCTGAAGTTTCGAGATGGATCAGTCGAATCGATATTGATACGTTTCTTTTTGCAGATGGGAAGAATTGGAGAGGAATTAGATATAGATTTTGTTGTGTCAACTGGTGATAATTTTTATGATAATGGATTGAAGGGGGAGCATGATCCAGCATTTTTAGATTCATTTACTAATATTTATACAGCAAAGAGCCTGCAAAAACAGTGGTACAGCGGTGAGTATCAATTTTTGTTTATAATTTATATTTAATCGACAGGGGATGTCTTTTAACATACGCAGTAAGATTGTGGCTCGTTTGAAAATATCAATTTAAGAGGATGTTTGGTGGAGATTAAAATTGGATTTTTACTAAATTTTGACATAAGTTTTTGAAATGTGTGGTTGCAAAGTTATAGAACTCATGAAAGATGTGGTTAATATTGATTGTTTGACTTTGACTTGAATTAAAATCAGATTTTAATCCGAGATTAAACCAAGGGACTAAATATGTGTGCGCGCTCGTTTGAATTTTAAATCCGAGTCTAATCAATTTTACTTACTTTTCTATGCAGTTTTAGGGAACCATGATTATAGAGGTGATGCATTGGCACAATTGAGCCCAGCCCTAAGGAAAGTAGACAATAGATGGCTTTGCTTAAGGTCTTTTGTACTCGATGCAGGTAATTTTTTGGGTCGATGAGTATGGGATAGAATTAATGACGTCATATCCAGTTTTGTGTACTAAACGTGCTATGAAAGTTGTTTTGTATTTTTGTAACTTTTTTTTTTTTTTTTCAGAAATTGCTGAATTGTTCTTTGTGGATACGAGTCCTTTTGTGAAGGATTATTTTACAATTCCAAATGAACACACTTATGATTGGCGTGGTGTGACACCGGTGAAGACCTATACTGAAAATGTATTAAAAGTAAGTGAATTGATTTTTATTATTTATTAATTATTGATTATTAATTAATACTGTATTTATTGAGACTGGTGGGTCCGTTTGTCTTCACGTTAATTATATCTACCTATATCGATAAATAAGAGATAATGTGACGAAGTATATTAATGTATCGGTGTAGATTATCTGCGACAATACATAAGCACAATATTGTAGCTTTTGATGCGGCCAAATGTCATGAAGTGGCACAAAATATTGGTCGATAGAAAAAGTAAACCAGGGTTTTGTAAATTATTTTTTTAAAATTTTGTTTTTTGAATTGTTTGGTTATCTTTGGCCCTAATAGGAACTCGAATCAGCATTGAGGGAATCGACTGCAAAATGGAAATTTGTAGTGGGGCATCATGCCATTAGAAGTGTTGGTCATCATGGGGACACTGAAGAGCTTGTAGAACGGCTGCTTCCAATTCTTCGGGTATTGTTCGAGGAAACAAAACGAGATGAGTAATGTTGTGCAGTATTATTCGTACTTAACATTAGTCTAGGTGACGTTTGTAGAATATAGAGCCTACTGTCACTTATATTAATGCTAAATACGAGTAGTGCTACATAGCGTTACCTCCTCAATAGTAATTTAACTTTTCAAGAATCTGAATTGTGTTTTCATGATGAAATTTCAGGCCAACAATGTTGATCTCTACATGAATGGACATGACCATTGTCTTGAGCAAATCAGCGATAACCAAAGGTATTTTATTTTAAACTTTGTTGTGATTGGATCGTTGAACATAAAATTAATTACAATCTGATTATTTCATCACGTCATTTGATTAAGTCCTTGTTTGTCTACTATTATTTCAATTTTTTTTTTTAAATCTCATTTTCAACCACACTTCTCATAATAAAATATTTTACCCACAATCTTAAAAAAAAATTCATACTTTTTAACCACAATTTTCCTAAAAAATCACTATCCAAAATTCATTTTCCTAGATTAATGTTAGATAACAAGGGCTAAATGAAAAAACTGACATGATAAAATAGTTGATAGTCTAGTTCGCAAATAATGATACTTTATCGTCAAATTTTTAATTAGTCAAACTAACAAATATAGAAAGGGATCAGATTTGAGTTAATTTTGTTCGCGGTCAATGTACTTTGACCCAATTTTTAGTTGTATCACCATACTTCAATTTGTATCAATTAGGTTAGTATATATAAATTGTGTCTCAATTTTGGTCAATCTATTCAATTTCGTCATAGTGCTTGAGACACCGACGTATCTATTACATACCAACGAAAAATGATATGATTGAAAAAATCGTTTTATACATTAAACAATTATGGACTAAAGATAATCAAAATAGTAGGTTTTTCGGTTAAAAATGAAAATGCAACTGATATATGTATCTTTTTGTTGCAGCCCAATCCAATATTTGACGAGTGGAGCAGGCTCAAAGGCATGGAGGGGAGATCTCAAAGGACTAAATAGAAAAGGCCTCGAGTTTTTCTATGATGGACAAGGTTTTATGTCTATTCAGATGACACCAAGTGGTGCTGAGATTGTGTTTTATGATGTTTTTGGCGAAGTTTTGCACAAATGGACCATGTCCAAGCAACTTCGTAACCTTCATCCGATTATGTAACATGTAGAGTCAGTCAAGGATGCCAGAACGGGACCTTGGATAGGTGTAAATTGAAGTATGTAGGTGCTTAAGGTTCACCTGCTAACCCATGAAAAAAATAGTTCAATAGTATTTTGGGTTAAGGAAAATGAAAAGTCAAAGTGGTATAGATTCGATTAAAATCTAGACTATTCGGGAAGGAAGTTTAAAAAATTTGATGTACATATTAAGGGAATTTTAGTTTCTTCTGTTTATCTTGAATTTGATCCTTTTTCATTTTTTATTTTTTTTACAAACTGGAGAGTCCATCCAACTTTGGTACTAATGAATTCTATCTTTTTATCATAAAAAGACACACTCACTTTTGAATGGCAAAATTAATATATTTAACTTTTTATACGTCATTGATTGAGTTTCATTATTTTTCAAAATTCATTTTTTCAACTACACATTATTCCATAAAATAATTTTACACGTAAATTCAAAACTTTTCATTATTTTTCAACCATATTCTCCAACTTTTTACTATTTCAAAATGCATTTTCTTGATTTTGAGAAAAAATAATTTTTTTAAAAGAAAATATGGTAAAAAGTAAGGAAAAGTTATGAGTTTACATATACAATTAGTTTATTGAAAGTATGTATAGTTAAAAATGAGTCTAAGGAATGAATTGAAATTACGCATTTGTTTGGGATCTATTAAAATTAAATTTTTGGGGAAAATGTATTTTGAAATAATGATATTTTTGACGAATATATAGTTAAAAAATAAAAATAAAAATTTAAGTTTATGTATAACATTATTTTATGGGAAGAGGTGGTTGAAGATAAGTTCTGAAAAAAATTGAAGCCCAAATAGGGGTTGTGTGTGCTTCATTCTCACTTTGGTTGGGATCTCAAAGAGGAAATGATAATGAGACGCTAGCAGCCATCCTCCATCCTAGAGGTGGCAATGGGCCGAGTCGGTATGCACATGAGCTCGGCTCGGCTCATTACTCATGGACCAAGCTCGACTCGGCCAGTGAGCTCGTGGCTCATGGGTCGAGTCGAGCTTCGGCTCGCGGCTCGTCAAAAAAATTATCATTATTATTATTTTAAAGATAAATCTTTTTTTAAGAAAAAAATACTCTAGGCATTGGACGAGCCGTTCGGCTCGATTGACACCACTACTCCATCCTTCGTCTCGAGGATTTCAAAGGTGAGAGAATTAAATATACATATTTTTCTCTCTATTTACGTATTTATTTTTATTCTTTAAATATGATTTAATTTTTTGCAGCTTTATCCTACCTTTAATTTGTTGCACTTACTATCCCAAATATTTCATTAATGTGCAATTGCACGATATATGGACAGTTTCCATTCATATGCCTATTAGTTAACCAAAAAAATTGATTTTGATCACATTTTTAACAATTTCAAAGAAGGCAAAGTAGTACCTTTTCATCTTTCCCCATAAAATAATTATAATTAAATAAATAGAAAAGAAATAAAAATAAAACTTCATCTTCCTTCCCCCACCTTACCTTACCTTAACCCACTCCACCCACCTCAAAACCAGAAAACCCACCCGAGTGCCACACTTATGTCCTTGACCTTTTTAGCCCTTGTTTTACAAATATATTTGAAAAAATAGAGTTTTCAATAGTGATTTTTATAATAATGTATGATTAAAAAATAAGGAATTTTTATATAAATTATGTGCAGTTAAGAGTTGAGTATTTCAAAAAAAAAAAAAAAGTTTTAAAAGTCTGGTTTTTAAACAGGGGCTTAATACATTTTTATCTTCAACATTTTATTAGTTAACAATCTTGTCTAAAACGGCATTTTTTGTCCGCAAGTTATGTTAATATCTAGACTTATTAGTACAAAACGTCCTTATGTTTGACTTTTAGTGTGCAAAACGTCCATACGTTTCAATTTTTTGTATTTTCACCCTTATTTCGACATTTTATTGCGGAAAACATCATTTTCCTCAATTTTAATCCATTTTCTCTATAAAAATATGTGAAATAATTTAAAAAAAAAAAAGGAAACAATGAAGAACTAATGACAACCATAAGCTCAAATTTTTCAAAAATTACAAATGAGTCTCAAACAAATAATAAAAAATCAAAACCAAAAACAAAAATAATTTTAATAAACCCAACCTAACCCCAGGACCACAACCACCACTTGCACCACCTGAACCACCACCCCTACCAAAAAATCCCAACCACCATCTCCATCTCCACCACACCACAATCCCCATAAAAAAATCCCACCATCTTCTGTTCGGACATAACCTGCCCTTTCCCGTAAAATAATGGAATGATCAGTATCTCGAACTGGAGGTAAGGTTTTTGGTGCCTCAAAAACCTGTTTCGGTCCGTCATCTTGGGCTGTCAAATTTCCCAGATCCACCCAAACCCCCTAAACTTCATGTTATAGGACCTTCACCATAGCTTTAAGAGACACACCTGATTTGTGAAGCCTGTGATCCCCTTTTAGTGTCATTAATGTATCCCTCATTCGGAAACGCATGGTCAGGAGTTTCCAATTGACCTCCATATTACCCAAAGGTCCCAGCCACTACATTCCCAATATCTCATCTGTACCGCTAAACTCCAGAGGTAGAAAATCTTCCACTACGGTCAACCTTTGCATTTCCAAAACAACTCCTTTACAAACCCCTTTTCCCTTCACTAATAGTACGTGCAACTCACAATTTTTGCACAGATGACCACTGTGTATTTTTCGTTGCACCGGAAACATAATCCTTTCTCCCACTTTAGTTTCCGTCCAGCATCGGTCAAGCGCCTTGCTGAGATTTCGAGCTTCGCGAGTGCCGATCGATCCCCAATTGTGATCGTGTTAGTTGGGAAACCCTCAAACCTCCTGGCCTCTGAACGAATTTTTGGGTTTAATTGTTTTATGGGTTGTGGATTTAGTTGTTTTATGAGTTTTAATTGTTCAATACAATAGGGTTTGGGGGATTGTGGTGTGGTGGAGATGGAGATGGTGGTGGTTATTTTTTTTGGTACGGGTGGTGCTTCTGGTGGTGCAGGTGGTAGTTGTGGTGCTGGGGTTGGGCTGGGTTTATTAAAATTATTTTTGTTTTTGGTTTTGATTTTTAATTATTTGTTTGAGACTTATTTGTAAATTTTGAAAAATTTGAGCATATGGTTGCAATTAGTTCTTTATTGTTTTCTTTTTTTTTTATTTAAATAAGAGGGTAAATTTGTCATTTCACAAATTTTTATAGAGAAAATGGATTAAAATTGAGGAAAAATGACGTTTTTAGCAATAAAATGTTAAAATAAGGGTGAAAATGTAAAAAATTGAAACGTAAGGACGTTTTGCACATTAAAGGTCAAACGTAGGGACGTTTTGTGTTAATAAGCCTAATATCTATTTGTTGTTTTGTTTTTACTTATCCAAGAATACGAATAACAAATAAGTCTTTTGCTCTTTCTTAACAAATTTTTTGGACAGGAACCGTCATCGGGAACAAGATTTGCTAATTAATGGAATGTTGAGAATAATAATGCGATTAAAAGAGTTGAGGACGATAAAAATGTGTAAATATTCCATACAATTAAAATATGGAGTACTTAGAAAAAAAATGGTGTAAATATATTTAGCCTTTATATAATTCACCGCGTTAAAGGCACATTTGTTATACTGTACACCATATAAGAATATGGAAGGTAGGATTAGGAGGGATAATATTAGGGATGGTTGAATTAGGATAGAAAATGGATATTGATTTAATATGGGTTTGGTGTTATATTGTATTAGAAAATTTTAAAACTTTAAAAGTATTGGAAGATAAAAAGTGTATTACAATATTATTTATATATAAATAATTTCTTACTTATATGTTAGTTTACTCTTAAGGATCTGTTTGATAGTATTTCTTTTCCCTAAAACTAAGAATTTATTTTTCATTTTCTAGCTTTTGCCTTGTATGATAGGAGAAATTTTTCTTGGAAATCATTTCCCACTTTCCTTCACACGTGCACTTTTTCCTGCTTTTTGATGAATTTCATTTATTTTTTGTTTTTTTTTTCTTTTTTTCTTTTTTTTTTTTTTTTTTTTTTTTGCAATTGAAAAAAATTCTAGACACAATTGTAAAAAAAAATTATCATTTTTATTGACAATTTTCATGCAAAACAAAGTCAAACAAATGCTATTCGATATGGTAATTTTATTTTTTTTTTTGGCATTTGGACAAACTGTAGACCCAATGGTAAAAAAAATGATCAGTTTAATGGACATCTTCCTGAAAAAAGACAAATAGACACAAAACTTTCAACATTTTTCAGGTGAAAAATTATCTCAATCAAACACAATTACAATTCTCAGTAAAACAAATTTTAGGCAATTCAATTCCCTGTAATTCATTTTCTTTACATCCAAATTCCACATTTGCAATCAAACGAAGTGATTTTATTACTTGTAAGTGAGTTAATAGTAAGTAATTTCTTTAATTATAAGTTATTTTTCTATGTATAATTAATTTTTATAACTTACAAGTGAAACATTACTCGTAAGTAATTTTTTACTTGCACATAAGTATTTACTTAAATATAATTATTATTTTTTACATACATAATTTTTTTTTACTTATTAATGATTTTTTACTTAAGTATTTTACTTATACTTAAGATTTTACTTTAATAATTGTTCACTTATAAGTAATCTATTATTAATACTTATTTATTTATTATTGAATTCTGTGCTTACAAATGATTTTGCTTATAAGTACCTTTTTATCTATAAGTTATTATTATACTAGTAAGCGGAATATTTTTTACGATTTACTGTGTAAATTAGGTGGTTTTACAAGTAAAATTTTATTTATAATTTACTTATAAGTAAACAATGTAGTTCAATTTAACTATTTTTTCTTAATTCATAAAATGTCGTGAAAATAATATGATTTAAACTCGTATCATATGACGTAAAAATTGATACGATTGATTCAAGAAGGAAAACTATCCCGGATTAATTTAATCAAGGTGTAAGTTGCATTCAAATGCCGTTAAGGATGAAATAAGATTAAATTATCCTTATTCAGTCTAATACAGTAAATGCCAAACATGCCCTTAAGGCTTTTAGTTTTGTAAAGTACAAATCGTACCTAAACCTCTAGTCCTGTTTCATATAGGTACTCAAACTTTCAATTTTTCTCAATTCATACGCAAACTTCCAATTATGTTTCCATATGTTCCTACTTTGATGTACCTTTCTTACAAGTTTAAATTCCCTAATCCATAAATAATCTAACCAAACAATCCATATTTTGCTATGAGCTTTTACGAATTGATTTTCCCTCTCAGGTGTCGCGTTCTTGATATTTACAAATATTGCAAATCCATCGTGCAATTATCAATCTCGAAAAGAAGTAAAATGATATGATATGATATGAAAAGCCTATGTGAATGCAATGGTAGAGTAATTGTGCATTTGAGGCATTTGCCTCGACAATAATTTTAAAATTTTCTAAAATTGTGGAAAAAGATAAAACATGTACATTTTGTTCACCTCCTAACATTAAAATCTAGCCGCCACTACAAGTATGGGTGATGATCAAGTGAATTATTATGAATTTGTGAGAATGATGCTTGTTAAGTGATTATGAGTTTTCGTGGTTTGTATCTCTATCTTCTACACACAATGTGTGGACAGGGATGAACCATAAAATAAATTCCTCTCCTTCGAACAAATTCATCATCCGATTAAACAATCTCGATGATATATTTTCAGAGGGCCTCAGTTCATCTCTAAGGCACCCTCTTGTTAAATTCATCAGCCACCCTCAGTTCATCTCCAAGGCAGTCAATCTCGATGATATATTTTCAGATGGCCACAAATTCCATAGGGAAAAACCAATGTTCTCAATGGAGCAAAAATCATACAATAATAGGGGAAATAAAATACATCATTTGTTATTGTAGAAAAACTACGTAATACAGATGTTAAAAACGAAACTAAGAAATAAAGGGAGAAAAGGGTCATTTTTAGGCCAGCGCGCAGTCGAAGAAAAACCAGAACGAGACCTTCTTTCAAGTTACTGAGTAAGAGAAGATGCATTGGCAGCGGATGCAGAAGCAGAAGAAGAAGTTTTGTGATTATGCATCCACACTTTGAAAATTTTCCTACTAATTCCAATCCCTCTGCAAAACCTCTCGGTTTCATCTTCTTCATCTTTCCTCTGCAACTTCCAACCCAACTTCTCAGCGAATTCAAGCATTTTCTCCTTTTGTTCTTCTGTGAACTTTGTCCTAAATCTCTTCTTGCTGATTCGCTCTGATTCTGGCGATTGCACAACCTGCCCTCCTCCACCACCTCCACCTCCGCCATACTCCATCATCTCTGCCCCCATCTCATGTCCCACGCCCCGGCTGCTGTAACTTGCTCTGTAGGTGATTTTCCGATGGAAGTTGCGGTGGCAGCCACATGCAGCGCAGCGTAGGCCACCCACAGAAGTGTTGTCCAGGGTAAATTCTCCACAGCCATCAGTTGCATAGCTACCAAGTGTGGCTGCATGGTTTCTTAAACACTCTCTGTAGATGTCATTAATGTTGTCATCTTCCATCTCTGTGTTTCTCGATGAACCAAGAATTTACGTTTTCTTCTCTGTACGAAAAATAACAGCTCTAAATAGCATCGTCTATTTTTGTGGAAACATTATTTGAGGAACACAATGAAGGGAAGTAACTAGTTTATGCCATACTGTACAAGTATATATGCGTGTTATGTATGGTTGTTGAGGCTACATCACTGTTATGATACTAGCAACTTGGGATAAGTATAAGATATTCCACCCCCACCCCCACCACCACACCCCCGCAAACACAGCAAGAAAGAAAGACAAGGGCACTATAGTCTTATAATCAGTGACATTTCCATATAGAGACACAAATGAAGGACCCACGAACAGTACGGGATTAACTGAATAATGCACATAGGGAACATGCAGAAAATATTATGCAATACACAGCTAGCCCTTTTTGTCCTTGTACTCATTGTGAGATGAATGTGTAATAAATTCTGCTATTTAGTTTTTATTATTAATAACTTGTATAATCATGCCCTTTGCGTTGAAACTGACACTCGAAGACTGAGCTTCTAAGGTTTAGCACTATAGGCATTAAGCATTCTGAGGTGGACGGGGAGAAAAACTTCAGTGGGACGTCTTATATGCACCATGGTATGACCATTTACTAAAATCAAGACATCTCTAGTGCTGAGTGGGCAAGAGAGAGAAATTGAGTGGTGATTGATCCACTCGGCATCCTAGCTGTCGTGATATGAATGGTTCGTGATCCCCAGTGTCGTGATTTGAGCAGACGATTTTACCACGTGTGTATATAGGACCGGCTCACTAAAGTCTTTCTCAGAAAAAGGAGCCAAGCAAATGAAGAGGGAAATCATAAGCCAACAGCTACGTGCGAAAGCTTACAACAGCCAAAAAGCCATTGCTTGCTGGGCTGGACTGGACTGGGCTCATTAAATGGTTATATTTTCAGAACCCCAAAATAAAGAAAATAAAAAGGTAGAAAAGAAGTTTCTTGCAATGTAACACTTGATATGTCTCTATAGTGGGAATGGCTTTTGAGGGAGCATTGTTTTGTCTCCTCACCAGTAGCCATTATAATTCAGTGATCACATGCAACTGCAAGTTTTTGGTTTGGAAGAAGAGAACAAGAAATAGTGTGTGGGACTGGGCAACTTGCTAGTTATATTATGGCCACAAAATAAATAAATAAATAAATAAGAGTATAAAAGGTTCTCTTTTTAACCCAAATAATTGTAGGTCAGTTTTGTGCATTTTACCATCAGAAGGGATGAACACGATTTTAAACGTGCAATAAATTTGAGTGTATCCTATCGTACAAAAAATATTAAACAATTATTCAATCAGCAGAATAGATTGAGGTATCAGAAATTGAACTAGTTCATTTTGAATTTCAACGATACAACACCCGTAAATGCTAAGGTCATCCTTTCTATTAATTTCCCACTAAAATTCCATTTGAACTCAAGCTACAAATTATTTGACTTCTGGTATTAAGGTTTATTTCAGATAAATATCTACAGGTATTCACAGAAAAGGTTAGTTTTTTTGCTCATATTTTATCGTCAAGACACGTAAGAAGTAGGGAGGATTAATAGCAAGACTCACTTTTCCTGTGTAATCAAATATGCTGGCTTCCAATAGTGGGGAAGATTTCATAGTTATTGAATGGGAATATATGAAGAATTTTACATTTTACGATTTAACGGGTTCAAGAGCTAGTACATAGTATCATAACAAAAGTGGGATTCCTGGTAGATCCCCACGTAGAACATTCTTATCTACTTGTAAAATACATTAAGAAAATGATATAAGTTCTTACCAAAGAACCATTTTCCACAAATGTCTGGAATCTCAGAATCCTTATCTGCTCCAAAATGCATTTTTTTTTTCTTTAGTCCTTGTTTCCAACAATTAGCTAAAAGACTCCAAAGAATGGGGCAACACCAAAAACTATTAATAACGTTCCACCAATGTAACCAACCAAATTCAAAATAAGTGGTATGAATCATGTAAATCAATCTGTCCTTATATATAGGATCAATTTCTGTTTTTGTTTCACCAGTTTCTCAGAAATGTAGTTGGCAAGAAATGCACCTCCAAATATTGAAATTGATGTGGCTAGCAGGTGTCCTATGATGGCTCCACTTGGGACTCTCCATGGAGGCTGTAGCACTGATGCAATAAATAAAGTTTTTTTTTTTTTTTATATATCTAGCTCATATTATTTGAAGAACAGAATGTAATATCACTGCTAAAATTTTCAGAAGCTAATACCTGGGCAGCAACATGAGCTATCGTTGCCAGCATTGAAAGGTCTCCCCATTCCTAAAAGAAACAGTAAATGGTAATAGTTCAAATTTTAGCACAAACGCTTTTCATGAACTTAAATTATGCTCAAGATCCAAAGAATATCTTCTCTTTCTGATATGTTGCTGTTGGATAATAAGCTGCTGTATATATACTGAAAGAAAGAAACAGAGGTATGTGCTGTATAATGTGCTGATTTATATATGTATTGAGTGAGAAAAAAGATGGAAATTAGAAAGAAAACACCGTTTACTTTACTACAAATCACTGCAACTATGAAAAGGACATTACACGAAAAATACCAACTTTCGAGAGGTTGGTTCTCTCCTACAGGACTCTACCTTTCCCCCCTTTTCTCTAAGCCTGCCATCTCTTATTATTCTTGAGTACCAATTGCCTCCTAATAAAAATATTAAACTATCCAACTGCTTCTTATCCACATACCCAACTACCCTCCTGTAACTGCTGCTTGTAACCACCAATAGAACCTTCCGGAGCCGAATGACTGGTGCAGCTCACAGCTCTTCCCTTTGATCACCTACCATGCCAGTAGCATCCTTCTTCTTTCCCCTGCGCGTATATGTATAACAAATAGGAGGTTTATCAATACTCCCTCCCCAAGCACTCATCTAGTCCTCAAGGTGAAAAGGACTGCTGCTGTATTAATTCATAGAGTTCCCATTGCTTCAAAGCTCAGCAAGTCCTTCCATTGAATCTGTACCTCTGGACTATAATTCTGGCTGTTGGGATTATGTCGCACACTAGCTATACCCTCAGGTTCCACTAACAATTCTAGTTCTTCACTGAGTTGCAAGGGAAGGGCTGTACCCACTGACACGTTTCCAATGGCTTTGCATAGTTGGGAGATGTGAAATACGGGATAGATAGGGGACTTCAGGGGTAATTGCAATTTATATGCTACCAAATCAATGCATGATGAAATCAGAAAGGGATTATAATAACAAGTAGCAAGTTTTTTATAGGGCCGTGATGCGAGGGACCTTAGACGAAACGGACATAACATAAGATATACCATCTTGCTAACTTCAAAATCCACCTCCCTATGCACAGTGAAGATGTATTTTAAGTTCGTCCAACACCTCATCTATTTGTATTATTTATTGCCCAACCTTGGAATTCAGTGTAGCCATAGACAATTTAGGAGTAAACTAAGACAGAGTGATAAGAAGAATTGTACCAAGCAGGCATAGCGCCCACTGTTTTAGCCTAGTAGATGCGAAGCAACGGAGGTAAAAGTTTCCAGCTTCAATTCAGCACCTACGATTGGTTATTGGGGATGGTAAGCCATGGATCGTTTCAACACCATCCCTTGCAACTGAAACAGGTCCTACTAGAAATGACTCATGAAAACCTTGTCCGAGCGGAAACAATGGAGCATACCATGCAGAACAGCTATTTCTTTCACAAATGCTCCTGCCATTGAATGCGGTGTAAAAGAATGTTTAAGCCCAATAAAATGCGTGTATTACTCAACAGATCAGCCACTACTAAGATCGTATCCAATCCTCAAGACTTCAGCAGCCCTTTAATGAAATCCGTGTCAATTTCCTTCCATATTTTCTGAGGTGTGGGGAGTGATTGCAATAATCATTCGGGTGACAGTGTAAGGTATTTGTTCCTTTAGCATAAATCACTTTGGCACACATAGGTATGAATGTCACGCTTCATCCCTTCCTAATAAACATTTGCGGCTAAGCGTTTATATTTTTTCAAAAACCCCTAGTGGCCTCCAATGACTCCATCAAGAAATTCCTTTAGTGACATAACAACAAAAGTTTTAGGAATGACAAACCTGCCTTTATACAAAAGTCGCCCCTCAGTCACGGAGTAATCAGCTTTGGACAAAGTAACCAATTGAATTGCTACCATTATTTTTCTCAACTTCTCGTTTGCTGCCACTTCGCTGTCCAAGTCCCCAATTGTATAATTCGGGGAATAGTTAGGATACCCTTGCTACTGTGTCCTCTACCCGAGATAAGGCATCTGCAACCTTGTTCTCTAATTCGGGTCGGTACTCTAGTTGAAAGTCGAAACTGATTAACTTTACCATCTATTTTTGGTAATCCTCGCTCACAATTGGGCCCCCAATCCTACACCTGAAGCGTTGGTCTACAGAATGAAAGTTTACGTGAAATTCAAAAAGCCCAGCACCGGATCGCTGACATAGCTGTTTCGAGCAGCTGGAACGCTCTTTATACCTCTTGATTCCACTTAAAGCTCCTCGGTGAGTGGCCAAGTAATGCTGCCATACCCTTGAACAAAGCGTCTGTAGTACCCAATGAGACCTAGAAAACTCCGTAACTCTCTTAACGTATGAAGGCTTGGCCAATCTTACATGGTATTGATTTTTGTAACATTCGCTACCACCCCTTTTTCTAAAATAATATGCCCCAAGTACTCCAACCCCGACTGCCAAAAAGAACATTTCTTCTGGTTCACATATAGCTGGCAAATCTTGATAATTCTAAGATCCGGCTAAGGTGTTCGTGATTCTCTCTAATGCTAGGGCTGTAAACCAAAATGTCGTCAAAGAAAATTAATACGATTTTCCTCAAAAACACATTGTTCATTGAAGCATGTAAAGTGGCCAAGGCATTCATCAGCCAAACGGCATGACTAGAAATTCATAGTGGTTTTCATGGGTGCAAAAAACTGTTTTAGGTATGTCACCTGGTTTCACCCTAGTTTGATGGTAGCAAGCTAGCTTAGAAAAAATCGTTGCCCCATGTGATTCGTCTAAAAGCTCATCTATAACCGGAATTGGGAATTTATCTGCTACTGTGACTCATTTTAAAGCCTGATAATCAACACAAAATATCCAACTTCCATCAGGACTCGTGCTAACTCGAATAAGCATGTCACGAACTAAATTTCTATCTCATTCTTCTGGGCGTGGGATAGTGATATGGTTGCATACTCACCGGGGTCATTCCACATGAAAATTGCTGTGAAGCCTGACTTTGCAATTGCCATTAAGAGTAGTGAAAGGTTATATTAAAGTGCATCCGCATAGAATGAGGGTTATAAATAGAGGATATGGAATTCGAGCAGGTTATGTCTCACTGCCATTCATGAAAATTGTAAATATTAGTTAGGACAGGGGGAAAATAATTCTATTGGGTCCTTTTCAGGGGAAAATGGCACATTCAAGTCCAGTATATAATTAACTGTCAACGCATGTGCTGAAAAAGTAGAAGAGGAAGAAGATCATGAGCATTGGCAATTCTTCAGATGCGAAAACATGATTGTTTTATACTTTACTTTGATAGTTGAATCATATCTGAAAAATGAATTCAATTCAGCATTTTCAGTTCTGGTTCTTGCCAATATTCATACTAAAAAGCTAAAAAGGGGAAAAGGAAAGAAAGCTAGGCATTTCATTACCACATGTAATAGGATATGCAATATCTCCCACACCTATTAAAGGAAAGAAATCAGAGGACCTATTTAAGGGACTACGGAATGCTTCTCAACCAAAGTAAACATTTTCAGTTGTGTTTAGCATAAAAGCAATGTGGAGGCTGAAAAGTGGGAATTTGAACAGGAAAATAAGGTGATGTTACGAGAATGCTTGAATTGTCACTTCCATGAGAATTAAATGCTTGGTCAATTAAGTAAAAATAATAATAGACTCGTATTACATATTATGGCAAGTTTTGTCTCCAATAAACAATTCATAATTGAGTTTTTTATTTAAAAACGAGCAAAATTAAAGACCAACACTTTAGAAGAAGTTTCACTATGAGGTCTACCATTAGAGAAACCCACATTGTCACTGTCCTGCCTCACATTGTAGCCACCAGATCCTGTTCCGAAATTTAAAGCATATGCTCTGATTGATTTGCAACCCACTTGTGGCCTGGGATTGTCCCTACATTGTACTATGAACATGGAAGTTGTTATTCAATACAACCTTTACAACAGTAAATGAAAACAAAAGAGGTGGTGATCGACAGAACTAGAAAGGTGAATTATTTAGCTAGGGATGTAATAGCTTTGGATTTTTTTGGAGATGTAGCAACTGGTAGAACAGAACGGCGAAAAAGGATTTATGTAGCCAACCCCAAATTTATCGAGAATTTGGTTAGTTGGTTATTGAAAAATTGAAAAAAGAAAACATAAGGTACTTGCAGTAAAAGAACACCTTCTTCGACTACCCAGATAGAAAGTTCACACGAATCAGAAAAAAACTAAACATATCAAATAACAATAAAGACTAAGGCCTTGGTTGGCCCACATTTTCTAAAACTCACTTTTCCTCAAAATTATTTTCAACCACACATTCCCAAATCAAATAATTTTGTACGTAAGCCCAAAGTTTTTCCTACGTTATAACCATTCGTCCATACATTCTCCAAAAAAATCAACCAAAAAGGGGCTAAGTATCAAAAAGGAATGGTTCACCAGCTGATAATATATTCAAATAGAAAAATTTTACATTATTGTCAAGCTTGTCTAAATATCCAAACCGGATGATGGTTATTTGCAGTTGGGGAATGACATAGAAACTCAAAAGGCACAAAGGGTACAATGCGCTATGCATAAGAGCTTAAATCATGAGGATTGGGCCCATCCCACACATCAATTGTTCTAACGTAACTTTAAGACAATGTAGGACAACTTGAACACGCCATTACCCTAAGATTCGCTTCAGGCAGAAAGTTGTTCCTGACTTTTCTAGACAACACATTCTGTCTGTCTCAGTTAAAAATGAAATCCAGGGATATGGGGGAATTACTCCCATGTGATTCCATTATTTATGAACTTGACCGCTTAAAATATTACAAACCATATCATATCAAAAGGCATGGACCATAGCAACAAAAAACACGTAACAATGTTGAAATGTGCACCCAATACATTATAGGGAAACATTTGATTTTCTCTTCATAAAATAGGAGATCATAATCAAAGTCAAAGATTGATTCTTTTGATGAATTTCACCAGCGTGCAAGTATCTAACCCAACATATTCAATTAAGGCTAGCTAAAGTAAAGACCTAACAGTTGTTGGAAAATTAACTGATAGTCCATAGTAATATTGAAAAGTTATGTCCGTCTAAAAATACATCTAGAAAGGCTGAATTATTGTGAAAATGCTGCAACAATGGTTGCGCCTCTTTGAACAAACACCAACAAATCTATACATGCTTCGCCTTTTCAATTGATCGAAAAAAATTTAACATCGAAAACATAGTTTTCTATTTATTCCTTCACGTATTCCAGCATAAATCATAATGATTATATCCAAGCAATCAAGTAAAACCTCTTACAACATTCCTGGAGAAAATTTGGCCAGCGATTGAAAGTGATTCCAAGTGCGTTGAAACCCCTCTCTATTCTTTGGTCCTGAAATTGACATATATCTCAACAACCATTCACTACCCTAATGTGCATTCTACAACCAACAAAATAACTAAATAAACTGATTGTTGATGTCTTTTATGGAGCCGATATCCTTTAAAACACACCAAGATTCTGATTGAGCACTTGAAATGTAATTGATACATGGAATTAAATCCCACAAAAAAGACTCAATCTTTATGAGTATATACTCAATCTTACTCCCCAACAAGAAAAGGTTCCATGGTAAATTGTAACTAAACAAGCAAAGATTGTTAAAAAAAAAAATTGAAAAACTTACATGGTGAAAATGGGTTGATTCTTCTTCTGGGCACGAAAAGGAGAAACGGATATATAGCCAAGCAAAAAATGGTGAAAGCGTTTTGTTGGTCCCTTTCTTGATACTGACAAAAATTGGGTTGTTTCAAAAGCCAAGACTTGCATTTTTTCCCAGAACCCTTCCGCTGTTACAAAACCTTGAATTCCATTTTTCACAATTCTTTTGTTTTTCTAAGATGGACTGAGATTTGAGAAGAAGAAAAATGGAGGAATTCATAAGAGGACCCGAGCTTATTTATTTAATTAATTTATATAAAATCTTTGGTCATGTACTATACGATTAACCCCTTGTTTGACGGCCCTTGAAAAAAAAATTGTCTTTTGAATAGTAACTTTATGAAAAATGTATAACTAAAAAGTAAAAAAAATAAACATAAATTTATATGTATAATATTTTATTGTTTAAATGTGATTGAAAATGAATTTTGAACGAAATGAGAGACAAATAGGAGCTCAAGTCAAGTACGAGGTTAACAATGTATTCTGTTGTATTTTTTTTAAATTACATCCAAAAAGTCGTTTTTATTTTTTTACAGAAAAAAGATGAATATATTCATAACAAATAAGCTACAGTGGCATCAATTACAAAATTGAAGAGTTTTCAAGTCAAACCATGATTTCCAACCTAACAAGTAACAAATGCATGTTGTTGCACCAGACATTTGAATAAACTAATCATAACATATACTTGGAAGAGATGAGCTATTGTCCGTTCCACTTACGTTACAACAATATTATTGTAAAAATGAGATAATAAAACCATTCATATATTTGTATTTGTTGATAAGTACAAAATACATATTGATGTTATGCACACAGTCTCATGTTTAATTTGTTTCGTCACTATATTCAAATATTGCACTTAGGATACGATACAATTGTTTGATTGTTATTATTGTGAAAAAAATGATGTTTCGGATAGTATTTGATAGAGAATATTTGATCAAAAAGTAGGAAATTTTTTTAGATTTTCGTGTAAAATATTTTATTGTGTAAAAGTAGTTGAAAATGAGTATGACAATTTAAAAAATTGTTTTAAATGAAAACAAACGGGAGCTAAAAATGTTATCCTTCCCATGGCACAAATATTTTTTATAGTTTGAGAATTTTAAATTTTAAAAATATATGTAAATAGGAATGGCAACATGACGGGTATAAGATGGGTCGACAATTCCCGTCCCTCGCCTCGTCGAATATTTTTATTATCTTACCCCGCCTTCATACCTGATTAAAGAGGACGAGGGGGTCTTATGGAGAAAGAATTGGTCGAAAAGGGACAACGCACGGCGCACCTCTGTATTGACTAAATTACTCTAAGGGTCTAGTCGGTGGAACATTATATCTTTAGTTAGTGAATATTATTAAATTTTTCCAATTTATTAAGAACAACTTATTTTCTCTTTGGAAATGATGATACATTTTTCTTTTTGTTTGATAAAAAACTTATATTTGAAATTAACTTTGAGCATGACGGACGGAAAATATGTTTCTCGTACCTGTCTTGCACCCATTTCGGGGCAACAACCCCTTCTCATCTTTGTCCCGTTTATCTGATTAGACGAATAATCTTCGTCCAATTTGGGATGGGCCCATGGTTATCAACTGAATGAGAATTTTTGTTGTGCAAAAAATTCTCAAACCAAATTTTAAAATAAGAAATTTTTTATAAATTAGAGAGAAAAATGTAAGAGAGAATAAAAATCAATAGACTTGTGTTTATTTTATTAAGAACAAAAACCATATATTTATAAAGAATGATTAAAGATACAATGATAATTATTTCTAGAATTGGAGGGGTACAATTTCCATTCACTAATAATTTACCATTTACAACACTTCTCATTGAATGACATTTTCAAAATATCCGTTTCGTTTGAACTTTGTCAAGAAAATTCAGTCGGATAAATTTGATCGAATGAAAAAGAGTACTGTTGCTGCCTTTATTTCAATTCGTATATCAACTGATCATCGTATTGTACGTCAATATCTTCAATATTGTAATTTTTGGTGAAGAACATCTCATATTGTCTTGTTTAGTTTTCAAATAACACAATATTCATACAAGATATTTATCAACCTTTGATGAATGTAGTAACACAATGATTCGAAAAATAGTTTTGTTAGATCTTTTTAGGAGTCTCACGCATATACGAGTACTATTTCGAGGATAAATGTCTTATATGTTATGAACATTCATTACACAAAGAATATGCATCGTTAATATCTTATTATGAAAAAAAATCCTGTGGAAAAATTTCTAATGATGGAAAAATAGTACATTATTCTTTTGAGTAGACTACAAATATTGTCTCGTTAAAACCTTTGCATAAAAACTCAGTGGGACAAAACTTTAATCAAGAGAAAAATAATACAATGCGTATTTACTTACCCTCACGATAATACCACTCGAATTATGCTTCAGGCATATTAAATCATTCAAGAATAGTATTAAATTTATATAA
>CAIGRP010001577.1:0-11609 GCA_903798385.1 Fraxinus cuspidata
ATAAAATCACATAAAAAATTATTTTGGCAATACATATCATAAAGTGCGGTTAATCCATATGATAAATATTTGGCCCTACAAGGGAATAGTTATCTTAAGGATTTTATAGCAATAAAATGATTAATTAAATATCAAAATAAGAAATATTCTATGTCCACATGTATGAAAATACTTGTATTTGATAACAACATCTACCCACATGAAGTTATAAATTTACAAAATTGAATTGGCATTGGTTAATTCAATATAATGATAATCTTCATAGCATTTATGTATGTGTTTATCTTATGTAGCGGTTCTTAGTTTTTTCGACGACTTTATACGTATTCCAATTCTATTTGGTGATAACTTTTCTGACTGGAAGGAAAAATATTTTCCAAACTCTATGTGGATGAATCACTTGTCCTTACGAAATCAAATACGTCAGAGGAGAGGACAATGTATGAATCTTGAGAAAGATCCAATCGTTTAAGTATGAGTCTCATAAATACTCATGTCAGTAAAAGTATCAGGGGATCAATCCCTCAATGTGATAAGACTAAGGAGTTCATAAAAGTTAGTTCTGACAAAATATCGGCAGCAAGCTAATGAAAAGGCTTTCAGGCATAAAGTTTGACAATTCTAAAGATGTGCGTGAGCACATAATGGAAATGAGAGATATTGCTGCTCGTCATAAATCACTCGTAATAGGGAATTTCGAGTCGTTCCTTTTTCATCTTAATCTGAAGTCTCTTTCAATAAGAAATGGGAGTTAGCACTCGATTTCTACGAAGTATGGTCCATTTAAAATATTATATAACATACGTAAGGAAAAATGGACCGTGAATGAAGAACAAGGATAAAGCATAAGAGGCTAAAACGTGAGAAGTTGGAAACTGCTTATCTAACAACACATGATAAAGGAAATGAGAACAAGGTTAAATATGGTCCTAAAATGAAGAACGAAATTCCAATGAAGAAAAAGAACAATAAGGATCTATGCCTCTTTTGCAAGAAGAAAGGCCATATGAAGAAGGATGCTTGAAATATTCTTGGCTCGAAAATAAAGGTACTATTGTTTTATTTGTATGTCCCGAATCTCATTTTTTTTAATGTTCCAAACTATACATGGTGTATTGATTCTAGTACTACAATTCACATTGCTAATATTATATAGGGCTTTCTGAACATAAGTAAACCTCAACCAATTAAGAAAAATAACTATTCTATATATCGATTGGGATCAACCGTTGAAGGCGTATGAACCTTTCGATTAGTTTTAAAAATCAATTTCATTCGGATCTTTAAAACACCTTTTATGTTCCAAAATATTCTCGTAATTTAGTTTCTATCAAAACTAGCGCAATCAAGTTTTACATTTGTATTCGAAAATAGAAGTTTTAATTTATTTTAGAATTCAGTTGTTGTTGGACATGGTATTTTGGTTGGTAATTTATATAAATTTGATTTGAATCCCACTTATAAATGTAACTTTTTCGACTTGCATAGTAGTAGTATTGGCAATAAGCGTTGTATGGTCAAAGAAAATTCATCTGAATTATGGCACAAGAGATTGAGACATATCTCCATAGAGAGACTCAAAAGATTAGTAAATTACGGAGTTTTTACTAACTCTTGACTTTACTGATTTTTAGGAATATGATGAGCAATTCAAGTCTCTCATTACAATTATGGAATAAAGCCTTAAAAACTGTCGTGTATATCTTAAATAGGGTTCCATTGAAGACAATTCTTAAAACACCGTTTGAAATTTAGAACGAATGAAAACCTAGTTTGAGACATATGTACATCTAGGATTGTCCAACTGAAGTGAGGTTTATAATTATCACATAAATAAATTGGACCTGAGAACAGTTCCTAGATATTTCATTAGCTTTACAATGAACGTGATAGGTTCTATTGTCCTTCCACACTACAATAGTCGAAGCTAGAAATGCTAAATTTCCAGAGAATCATGAAATGAGTGGGAGTGAATTTTCTAGAAATATTGATTTTTAGGAAATTAATGAATCGGTGCGTCATCTCCCAATTAAGGTCTATTTATTCCTTTCGAAAGAAAGAACTCAAGTACAACTAAAAATGAAATAAATCAAGAACAATAGTTACTACATGGAGAAAACGTAGAACGAAAAATTGTAACTCGCTGCAAACCCTATTACTATTCAAAATATACAAAATGAAAATGATGTAGTACGAATAAAGAGATGATCAATAATTAAATAAACCACCAATTTCTAGCGATTATGTTGTATATCTTTAAAAGTTCGATATATGTGTTGGACTTAATAATAATCCTAACTCATTTTCACAAGCCGTTGAAGGAAAATATGGAATATAGGGCTAAAAATCAAGTTTGGGACCTCGTTGAATTGCCACATATGGACATATAGCCATTGGTTGTAAATGAGTTTATAAGACCAAAAGAAATGCATGACAATATAGTACTATATAACTAGACTTGTAGCCAAGGGTTTTACTCAAAATGAAGATATCGATTATCATGAAATGTTTTCTCCGATTTCTAAAAAATATTCATCTAGAATTATAATGTCTTTAGTAGCTCATTTTGATATAGAGATATATTAGATGGATGTGAAAATGACATTTTTGAATGGGTATTTTGAAGAAGAAGAAGAAGAAGAACTATACTTGAAACAACTTAAAGGATTTACTAGTGATAAAAATAATCATATGCAAATCAAGAAAACCTATATATGGGCTAAAAAGCTTCCCATCAATGGTATTTGAGGTTTCACAATGTTGTTATTTTATACTGTTTTACAGAAAGGCCTTGTTTGGTACGGATTAAAATCAGATTTTAATCTAAATCAAAGTCAAACAATCAATTTTAACCACATCTTTCATGGGTCTCACAGCTTTTTTACCACACATTTCAAAAAATTCTATCACAATCTACTAAAAATCTAATTTTAATCCCCACCAAACACCCTCAAAATATCATTAACAAGTGCATATATCTTAAAGTCAGTAGGAACAAATATATTTTTCTAGATATTTTACTTCCAAGTAGTGATTTGGGTTTGCTACATGACACAAAACAATTTCTAACCGAAATTTTGAAATGAAGAATATGGGTGAAACTTCTTATGTCATTTGCAAAGAGATTTACAGAGACAGATCTAAAAGGCATTAGGATTGTCACAGAAGGCCTGCATTGAAAAGTTTTGGAAAGATTTAGGATAAAGGATTATGCATCAAGCGTAGCATCTATTGTTGAAGGTGATAAATCAATTAAGAAATAATGTCCATTAAATGAATTAGAAAAAGAACAAATGGCTTCTATACCCTATGCTTCCGCCATTGGTAGTTTGATGTATGCACAAGTCTGTACTAGACTTGACATTGCATTTGCAGTTGGTATACTATGCAAATATCAAGTAATTTGGGTATAGAACATTGGAGAACTACTAGGAAAGTGATTAGGTATCTTCAAGGAACTAAAGACAATAGACTCGCGTACAAGTATTTTGACAATCTTGAAACTATTGGATATATGAACTCGAATTTTGCTAGTTGTACACACATAATAAAGTCTTCTTCATGATATGTTTTTCTTTTAGTTAGAGAGTTGTATCTTGGAGAAGCAGTAAGCAGGCTATAATTGCATCGTCTACCACGAAGGTAGAATTAATTGGTTGCTACGAAGCTACAATACAGCATTATGATTGAGAAATTTTGTCAAAGACTTAAAAATGGTTGATATTATAGAGAAGCATTTGAAATTTTATTGCAATAATTCGGCTAAAATTTTCTTTTCAAGAAATAACAAAAGTGGAAGGCGAAGCAAACATGTCGACATAAAGTATTAGGTTGCTAGAGATCATATGAAGAAAAATGACGTGAAAATTGAGCATATCAAGATAGATCTTATGATTGTAGATCCCATGAGTAAGACTTGTCAGCTAAAGTTTATAAAGCTTATGTTGAGAATATGGGACTTGTGTGCTCAATCATGATACTATAATTCTTGTTTTAAAGATTCTTATTTTTGTAATTGAAACAATTTTGTTAATGCGCTTAAAGTTTGTAATGGATATCTATTGTGATTATTAAAGTTTGGATTTGGAATGACTTATTGGAAGTATATTCATAAAAGTAAAGTACTGTTTTAGAAAGGAACATACTTGTAATACATGGAATGAAATATTGAACTATTAAATTAGGTTCGCCATGATTCAAGTATTGTATATTTCTATTTGAGTGGTTATTGACATTTTCAGTACATGACCGTATCAAGTACTCACTTTAAAGCTATTTGTTGAAAATCTGCATCAAGTGGGAAAATGTAACTGTTTTATGGTCAAACATTCAATTGCAAAGATAAGTTGTTAAATGGTGAGTTTAATAATTGTCATAATAGCTACCCATTTAATAAAGGGAAGTTATTGTAGGAAGCATCCACTTCTATGATGGATGGATATTAAGTTGTTTCGTATATAAAGATGCCAATGATCCCTACCCAAAACCGTACAAAAAATACCTGCAAAATTTCTCTACGTAAAATAGGAAGTCATGTTTATTTCCATCAAATTAAATGGGTTATTAAGTGGGTGTTAACTGGAAGACTTTTGACGTTTTAAGGACTCATTTCTACTACATATTATTAACTAGATCTTGGATAACATAGGTGAAGGTATGCAATTAACGTCTTACAAATTGTTCTAATCATCATTCCAACACCAAGTCAAAAACGATTTTAAAGAATAATATATATATGTGTGTGTGTGTGTGTGATAGCAAAGGAACAATTTTTTTATATAATTTATTTCAATTATTTCTATGTTAAATTCCTCTAGGATTTTATTCATTGAATTTAATCATTTTAACAGAATAAAGCATTCATTTTTTGTTCATTTTAAGTTAGTGTTACTTAAACTAATATTCCATTTATAATTAATAAATCATACATTCAAGACCTTAGAATTCAGTTAGAACTCTCTCTCTCAGCTATGGTGGGTAATTGATGCCACAGGCAATAGAGTGTCAAGTTTTTTCATCAAAGAATTGTACATAAACATGCACCTTCATTTTTCTGTAGGCCTAATTAGTTCCATCTAGGACACGAGGTTTAAAGGGAGTTCCATCTATATCTAAGTTTTTCCTGGATCATTCTTTTCAAAAGTACACTCACTCTGATACCAAGTGAAAATTTCAAAACCTAGACAAATAAAAAATTAATTTAATTAAAATTTTATTTTTTCTAGGCATGCAATAGTTAGAACTTCCTATAATCAGTTTCTAAAGGTTCTGAGCAGGTAGTTGTGTTCAAGATTGCAACTTAAATGAATGCAGAATTTAATTTACAACTTAGAGCACGAATATCAAAAATAAAGCGGTAAGCCCAGATAGAAAACATCCATAGGCCCATGTCACGAGTCAAATAATTCAATAATAAATTTATTAAAAAATACAATAGTATCCGATTTTTGTAATTTTACAAAAATAACAAAGGAACAATTAAAATAACTAAGAATAAACCATTTTTGTTTCTTCTTCTTAGTCTTGTTGCTGAAGTTGAATCAAATCTAGTCTCGACTTTATCACTATTTCTCCTTATATTGGGCGCAACCACCACTTGAATTAAAAATCATTATTCACGCCAAATAGCTTGATCAAAAGATGGAGTTGTATGTTAAGCGCCAATTTGTTTTTGTATTCTCAAAAAGTTTGAAGAAAAAGTTGGCATTGAATTAATCAACGAAGCATCAAATCCGTCTATCCATGAATCTGTCGTGCGTAAGCTAGGTTGAATATCCGAACGGTATAATTTTTCAACGCTTAATTCATTTTTTGATTTATTACATTACTTATAGGTAAAGTAATATCAAAATAAGAATTAACTCTTACCTAATAATCATCACTAAAAATGTTAAGAAAATTACTATAAAAATATACCAAAAGATTTTCTAGATTTGTAGTAGGCTAAAATAAGGAAAGATAATTTTATTTAACTTATCATTATATTCTCCTATTAATTAAATCTGAAAATATATAGGATGGTATATAATCTATTCTACACGTGCTGTAATTGTATAACAAGAAAACATATCATTTTATATAGGAAAATTATAAAAATCACTGCTTAAAGATTCTGATTGAACCACTTACAATCCAATAAGCCAGTACTAGCTACTAGCAAAACATGTTTCCTTTCTCTCACGGTTTGACAATTGATTTCTCAAAGTTTGACACTATAAAATCGATAATATATATTACGTAATTGCAATACAAGGTTAATAATGGTTTATTATAGTAGAGATGTCTTTGACTACGTTAATGAGAAAGTAGACGAGGCGAAGGATTTTATAAGTTTGGGTTGTATGCATATGACAAATGAGTAGTTAATATGAGAGAAACAATAAGTCACAAAGTTACTAAATTTCTTATTAAAGTAAATTAAAGTATGTTCTAGTATGGACCCAAATATCCATCCTCACAATCACGAATAAATATACGTGGATTACACTGATGGATCAAACAATGTCACTAGGACGATAGTTAACCCTATAAAATATATTTTCATTTATGAGTCTAACAATTGTCAAGGAATTAGAAACAACCATTTATTCATGAATACACAATTTAGTGTGTTCGTACCTCCGAAGCTATAATTAATTCAAATTGCTTGTAAAGATGTTTCTCAATAATGGTAAATAGGAGAGTGCTACAAGGAGATTTTGTAACCTGTGATGTTATCAAATTTGAAGTCATATCAGGGACGAACAAGAAATCAAGGTATTGTTTTGCAATTGATTGTCATGTTAAGATATTGACGATTAAACAACAAAACGTGTCCAAATATTTTGGCTTTGAGGGGATAAACTCCAAGCCCTCTATCCATATGATTACATGCACGAAGACTTGACAATTGTTAAATAAGTCTTATACGACTTAATTGACCTAGTAATAAAGGTATTAGTCTTTACCAACGAATATTCCTTTGTAATGACTATATTTTTACAAAAGGATTTTCCGTTGGTAATAATAAGACGTTTACCTATGAAAATTTCGTTGGTATAAGTTTTGTACTTTACCTACAGACAATCTTTTGGTAACAGGTTAATTACTCTAGACATCATTGATCTTTACCTAAAGTTTCAATTGGATCATTGAACTTTAAAAACTATGTCATTCATCTCAGAACTTTTGATACTGCTACCCCATCCATCACCAAATAGATGTCTATCAAAAATTTAACTGAAATGATGATGTGGCCAATGGACCACATGACATGGCTGTTTATGTAGATTTATGCCAAATTATATAAGTGCTATTGATGTGTAAAATTGCAAAAAAACGTTTTTAGCCTTAAAATGAAGTTTAAAAACAAAAATCATAAATCTAACTTATAACCCATTCTCCCATTTTCAATCATGAACCCAATTCCCCAAATTCAAACCACCTACTCTCCCGTCGACGACAAGCATCCGGCCAGAATTTGAGAGACAAAACTGCAAATCGACGGTTCAGACCTTCTAATCGCAAGCCAAGATGTTACAAATTGTGACCCCAAGAACCACAAAATCGCAACCCCAATAAGCCTAAAATTGCGACCCTAAGAAGCCTAAACACTCAACCTTCGGTGAATCTGCATTGTGAACATTTGAAGTGGAAGGGAGGTGACTGCAGGTTCTTCGAAATTTGGTTAACTAATTTAAACTACTGAAGTCAAATGGCCTGTAAATTTTTTATGATGGGTGTTAGCCGTGAGCAAACTAAAGCTAAGGCTGATCTTTTACCACTAAATGAATACAGAATAAGATCAAGAACTAGAGGTCCAAAGAATATTGGATGGTTGTTATTTCTAGAGTAGCAAAACCAGCAGAAGGTGCTGTGCTCACAGATGGGCAAAAGACAGAGTTTGAAGGGCTGGAGTTAAAGGATCTTAAAGCAAAGAATTATCTCTTCCAAGCTATTGATTGCTCAATTTTGGAAACCATTCTTTGCAAGGACATCGCCAAGCATATTTGAGATTCAATGAATAAGAAGTACCAAGGTACGGCAAAGGCTCAGAGGCAGCAGCTTCAAGCACTTCATTCAAAGTTCGAAATGCTTCGAATGAAGTCAAGAGAATCAGTCAGGGACTATTTTTCAAGAACAATGGAAATTGTTAACAAGATGTGGAACCATGGCGACAAGACAGTGGATGTTCTCATTGTTGAGAAAATTCTTTGATCCATGACATCAAAATTTAATTTTGTTGTCTATAGAAGAAGCTAATGATGTTAGTTTACTTTCAATTGATGAATACAAAGTTCTTTATTGGTTCATGAGCAAAAAATTAACCGGCAAGAAAAAGAAGAACGAGCATTGAAGGCCTTATCAGAAAATCACTCTACACATAGTAGAGCTTATATAGGACAAGGAAGGGGCAAAGATCAAGGTAGAGGAGGCAGAAATAACAATGATCATGGAAACCAACAACAAAGTCATCATCATCAAGAGAGTCAATTTCAAAAAAGAGGCAGAGGACGTGGAGGTCACCACTCAACAACTTATAAATCAAAGTCAGCAGACGAGTCTAATGTTGAATGTTACAAATGTCATCGGTATGGCCAATACAAATCAGAGTGTCAAGCTTATTTGAATAAACAAAGTGCACATCAAACAAACTTTGTAGAAAAGGAAGAGAGGTGTCTCTTTTGATGGTGTGTCACGTGAAGGAAGAAACTCAAGAAAACGTGGTATTTAGACACTGGCTGCAGCAACCACATGTGTAGAGAGGCCTATTCTCTGACTTGGATGAATCCTTTCGCAGCTCTGTTAAGTTTGGTGACAACTTCACAATTTTTGTTATGGGAAAAGCAAAGGTAACAATCCAAATGAAAGGAAATTCCACCCACACTATCGCTAATGTTCTTTTTGTGCCAGATTTAAAGACCAACTTGCTTAGTGTGGGTCAGTTACGAGAAAAAGGATATGGGATCTTTATTAAAGATGGATTATGTTAGATTCAAGATGTAAAGTTAGGTTGGATTGCTCAAGTTAACATGATGGCGAATCGTATGTTCCATTTATCTCCATAATACAACCCATGCTTCTCAGTAAAATTGAAAGATGAGGCATGGCTTTGGCACTTCTACTATGGGCATCTGAATTTTGGCGGATTGAAAAGACTACGACAGAAGAATATGGTGACGGGTCTTCCTCAAATTGCAGCTCCTTCTCTAGTTTGCGAAGAATGTGTGGTTAGCAAACAACACTGTAATCAGTTTCCACAAGGAAAATCTTGGAGAGCGAAGAAGGTATTGGAGCTTGTTCATTCCGACATTTGTGGGTTAATAACACCAAACTCTAATGGAGATAAAAGATATATTATTAACTTCATTGATGATTATAGTTGTGAGATATGAGTTTATTTTTTTCAAGAAAAATCTGAAGCCTTTGTAGCTTTTAAAAGCTATAAAGCGCTTGTTGAGAAAGAAGTTAGCAACCCAATAAAATTTCTTCGCACCGATCGCGGTGAAGAATATAACTCCCATGAATTTTTCATTTTTTGTGAGAACCAAGGAATTAAGAGACAACTTTCAGTAGCTTGTACACCCCCACAAAATGGTGTATGCGAAAGGAAGAACCGCACTATTATGAATATGGTGAGAAGCCTTTTGACAACAAGTGGCATTCTAAAACGTTTATGGCTTGAAGCATTTAATTGGAGCATTCATATATTGAACAAAAGTCCCACATTTGCGGTTCAAAAAATGAAACTAGAGGTAGCATGGAGTGGAAGGGAACCTACTGTAGATCATTTTTGACTTTTTAGGTGTATAGCCTATGCCCATATTCCAGATGAGAAGAGGAGGAAGCTAGATAAAAAGGGAGAAAAGTCCAGTTTTCTTGGTGTTAGTGATAAGTCAAAAGTTTATAAACTATACAATCATAGCACCATGAAAATTGTCATCGGCCATGATGTAGTATTTGATGAAAAAGGCACCTGGTCATGGAATCAAAATGGTGTTAAAGAAAATATTCCAACAAATTTTGATGATGATGAGAAATGGCAGCAGCGTATGGAGAATGAGCAAGAAGAGGAAGTCACTCAAAATGTTCCAATAGTTGATCAAAGCCCACTTGCATCTGAACCACAAAGTCCTCAACGTGTTTGATGGAGACTAGCATGGATGACTAATTATGAGGTAATTGGAGTTGACCAAGGTGATGACCCACTTACACATTTTGCTTTGTTTTCAGATTGTGATCCTACCATATTTGAAGTGGCTGTGAAAGAACCAAAATAGAGAAAAACTATGGATGATGAAATTACAGCCATTGAAAGAAATGATACATGGGAGCTATGTGATCTTTCAAAAGGGCACAAGACAATTGGTGTAAAGTTGGTTTACAAGATAAAGTTGAAGAAGAATGGTAAGGTTAACAAGTACAAGGCACGCTTGATGGCTAAGGGCTACAAGCAAGAGTTTGGTGTTGATTATAAAGAAGTCTTTACTCTGGTTGTAAAGCATGACACAATCAAATTGGTGACTACAATGGCATCTCAAAACTCATGGCCTATCTCCCAGTTAGAAGTGAAATCAGCATTCGTCCATGAAGATTTGAAAGAAGAGGTATTTATCGATCAACCTCCTGGTTAAATGAAACATGGAAATGAGCATAAAGTGTATAAGTTAAAGAAAGCTCTGCATGGATCAAAACAAGCTCCACGGACTTGGTATAGTCGTAAAGAAACTTATTTTTTGAAGGAAGGATTTCAAAAATGTCTTTATGAACATATACTTTTCATAAAGATTGGAGATGGAGGGAAAATGCTCATTGTTTGCTTATATGTAGATGATTTAATCTACACTGGAAATAATAAAGCCATGTTTAGGAGTTTTAAGAAATCCATGATGGTTGAATTTGAGATGTCTGATCTTGCTATGATGCATTACTTTCTTGGCATTGAAGTGGTGCAATCCTTTGCTGGAATTTTTATTTTTCAAAAGAAGTATGTACGAGAAATTTGGATAGGTTTCAGATAAAGAATTGTAATCATGTAAATACTCAATCTGAGTTTGGTGTGAAGATAAACAAAGATAATGGAGGAAAGAGGGTTGACGACACTCTTTACAAACAGATAGTGGGGAGTTTAATGTATTTGACAGCAACAAGACCTGATATAATGCATGTTGTAAGTGTGATTTGCAAGTACATGGAATGTCTTACAGAGATTCATCTCTTGCCTGGAAAAAAGAATTTTCTGGTACTTGCAAGGTATCAAGGAGTTTGTGCTGTTTTCTATAAGAATGGAGAAAAATCATATATGTTTGGCTTTACAGATAGTNTATAATGCATGTTGTAAGTGTGATTTGCAAGTACATGGAATGTCTTACAGAGATTCATCTCTTGCCTGGAAAAAAGAATTTTCTGGTACTTGCAAGGTATCAAGGAGTTTGTGCTGTTTTCTATAAGAATGGAGAAAAATCATATATGTTTGGCTTTACAGATAGTGATTACGCAGGAGATTCAGATGATCAAAAAAGCACATCTGGGTATGTTTTCATGATGGGGACAGGAGCTAGGGATGGCAATTCGAACTGTTAAAATCGAAAATCGCGGTTAACCAAACCGAATGGGGCGAAAAAAATCGA
>CAIGRP010001582.1:0-18889 GCA_903798385.1 Fraxinus cuspidata
TAAGAAGCAGGATTGTGTTTCTAAGTTTTACACTGAGGCTGAGTATCGTGCTATGTCAGTTGTCTGTTTTTATGGTTGCGGGGATTTCTTGCAAAAATTGGTGTTTCTCAATCACTGCCTACACCACTCCATGGTGACAAAACTAGTGCTATTCAAATTGCGGCTAATCATGAGTTTCATGAACGCACCAAACATATTGAAGCACACTGTCATTACATCTGTGATGCCTATGACTCCAATGTCATTGCTCTTTCCCATGTTTCCACTGCTCACCAGGCCGCAAATATCTTCACAAAATTCTTGACTCATCATCGTCATAACTTTCTTGTCAGCAAATTAATGCTTGTGAACTCACCAGCATCAATTTATGGGGGTATTATAGGATAGAGATTCACTATTTAATTTAATTGTCAGTTTCCGTTTATAACCCGCATAACTAGCTTTGCCCTCAAAAATCGACAATCGAAATCGGGGATTTCATTGATTGTATAGTATAAAATTTTTTCTTGTATATTTTTGTAATATTCTATACATTAAAGACAATACATACTGAAAGATCATTCAATAAAAACTTGTCAAATAGATCATCTAAGATCCAGTAACTGACTGGGTCCACCAGTGGAAACAGAGAAAAAAAAGGGAAGAAAAGAAACATTAATCTGAGTCAAGTAATATATTCAAATACCATTTTCTATTGGTGCTATCAGTGGCCAACATGACACACACTCCCTCACCAATATCCATAAAACACTTGAAGATATTCATGTCTTAAGTTTCAAAAGGTGCAGAATGGCTATGGGGTCAAAGATGCCAATTTCTCATGTTTCATAAGCTTGTTTAAGAAGCTGCCGTCATTTTCATATCATCATATTGCACAAAATTACTAAATCAAGTCACTTTCACTATTCATAAACTTCAAACCACAAAAAATAGCGACTATCCCAACACACATTTGAAACATAATAATATATAAATAAATTCAAAACATGAAGTTGAAACTAAGATCATTAGCTTCTAAGACAATAGCATGTCTATGGAAATATCATAGGGTGCAAAGTTAAAAGGAAAATAGTTTACCATCTTAAACATACGAGGCCGAGAAGCACAGGTACCAGCCACTGAATCATCCAGAAAAAAAGAAAGTTTTGAGCAAGGAGAATATAAAACACATTACTACCAAACTAGACAATAAAACTAAACGATCCCTCGCCTCCTTCTCTCTTTCACCCGGCGTTGCTGCTGTTTCGCATTAACTTCATATATTTTTGCTTTCTAAACACATAATTTGAACTTCATAGTTTTTTTTGCTTTCTAACACATAAATTTATAGTAAAACCAAGTTTGCGTCATTCTACTTTTGGAAGTAACATAGTTCACATATATCCAAGAAGATATCAAACAAAAATTGTTTATAAATCTTCATATATCAGCAATTCAAGGAAAAGAAGTATTAAATATTCAAGGATTTACTTTCTTAAGTAGAAACATTTAAAGAATACTCTTTAACAACACGTGAATCCAAGTATGCGCGAATTGCCACTTTAATTAACAATAGTTAGTCTAAGCCAATTCTCACATTAGTTCATATTACTTATGATTAGCATTCAAAACTTTCCAAGGAAAGTTAATAAATGAATTCATTTAACATGTCAAAACATAACACCCACACCCAAGTTTCTGAGTCTAATTAAGAGAATTGAAAATTTAGGGGCTCATTTGAGGTTAATCCTTCTTCTAGGACATTGTAGGAAACTTAGTATAAATGCTAATTCCCACAAGTTTTGCTCTTTGAAAAGGGGTTGAATGCTTGTCAAACCCTTATATAGAAATCATTGATATATGTTTTTTGTCATATTCATGATTGACCAAACATAGGGTAATGTGTAGTGCGAATGCATGTGTATATAGAATGTAGTTTTCACATAAGGAGTGAGGATATATTCTTGCTAATTTCACAAATTTCAAGGAACAATTTTCAACGCTAGAATTAATAGTATTTCCACCATCATGGATGGTGGAAATGATGCATGCCTAATCTTGTCCTATTTAAGCCCCTCATTCACATTCACATGCTATCACACACTATTATTTTTTTTAGTCCAAATAATATACACATATACACACACATAGCCGAGGTGAAATTGTAAAAGGGATCAAGCAATTTTATTCGATTTCTATTACTCTTTCTTTTAAATTTCACAATAAGTATACTACCTATGTTTGAATTATTATTATGTTTCAAGAAAATTATTATGGGTTCTATATGGTACAATATGATTATGATTATGTTAAGGGGACTGGAGTTTAGTAGCACTACACATAAGAATTCTTACAACCTATGTTCGGTAAAATTCTTATGTCTCAATTATGTTGATTATGATTATTATGCTCTCTAAGTTATGCACGATAATAATTCATGGCATACTTATGAGGATTTTATAAAACTCATTCTATGATATTTCTCCCTTTCATGCAATTGAGGTTCGAAACAGTCAACGTAGAGATGGAAATGGGTTAGGATTGATAATTATATTTTGTTTGAAACACAACTTTTAAGTTTCATTTTTTTCGACATTATTTAGGTTATACTTTATGTCAATGCATTATTCTTTAATATTAAGATTTCACAATTAGTTATTGAAGTTGAAACCGCTTTTTATTTACTTAATTAGTAAAATCATTTCTTGTTACTATTTAAGTTCCTATGAAAAAAATCGAATTTTATTTAGCGACACTTGAATAGTCAAGGATTCTAGGGAGCTTGAGTTTTGGGGACAAATTCGTGTTTCGGTGTGGAGAACAAGGACACATGGCTCAGTATTGCCCTAGGTACGAAAACAACCAACAAAGACCATAGGGAAACAACCAGCAAAGGCCACAAGAGAATAATCAACAGAGACCACAGGGAAGCAATCAATAGAGGCCACAGGGGAACAACCAGCACATACAAGGCCATGCCCCAGGCGGACAGGCTAGGGTTTATAACACAACTTTTAAGTTTCATTTTTTTCGACATTATTTAGGTTATGTTTTATGTCAATGCATTATTATTTAATATTAAGATTTCACAATTAGTTATTGAAGTTGAAACCGCTTTTTATTTACTTAATTAGTAAAATCATTTCTTGTTACTATTTAAGTTCCTATGAAAAAAATCAAATTTTATTTAGCGACACTTGAATAGTCAAGGATTCTAGGGAGCTTGCGTTTTGGGGACAAATTCATGTTTCGGTGTGGAGAACAAGGACACATGGCTCAGTATTGCCCTAGGTACGAAAACAACCAACAAAGACCACAGGGAAACAACCAGCAAAGGCCACAAGAGAATAATCAACAGAGACCACAGGGAAGCAATCAATAGAGGCCACAGGGGAACAACCAGCACATACAAGGCCATGCACCAGGCGGACAGGCTAGGGTTTATACACGGCAGGGTGGAGGAGGATCAGAATCGAAATGTCTTGGTAGGTAAAGTCCTCATAACCGACTTACTAGCCTATGTATTACCGACTTACTAGCCTATGTATTGATAGATTCTAGTGCAACTTACTCCTTTACACCTCTTAAGTTTGTATGTAAACTGGATGTTATGGTTGAATATGCACAATTTCCTTTAATAGTGACATTGCCCACTGGGGATATAGTGAATACTAATTATATAGTTAGAATGGCAGGAGTAGAAATTGATGGTAGATCATTAGAGATGAAATTGTATATATTACATATGGACGAATTCAATGTGATCCTTGGAATGGACTAGCTATCCAAGAATCACGCGATAATTCGTTGCTTAAAAAAAGAAGTGATTTTTCAAAGATTCGGGAAAGGGGAATTTTGATTATCTGTAGCTGGAGGTGGACCCTTACCCTGCATCTTGTCTGCACTAGAAGCCCGACAGGTTATACCATTAGAAAGCACTATGGGACTCCTGATGTCCGTAATAAGTAAGGAAGAAAATAATATATTGACAGTTGACAAGGTTAAGGTAGTATGTGAATATCTAGAAGTCTTTCTCGAAGAGTGCCAAAACGAGAGGTAGAATTCACAATCGACCTTACTCTCGGCTCGACGCCCATTTCCAAAGCCCCGTATAGAATGTCACCCAAAGAATTACAAGAATTGAAGGCACGGCTGGAGGAACTATTGAAAAGTGGTTTCATTCCGGCCCAGTGTATCGCCATGGGGAGCACTAGTGCTATTTGTTAAGAAGAATGATGGAGTGAAGATGATGTACATCGATTACCGAGAATTGAATAGAATCATTATCCAGAATAAGTATCATCTTCCCAAGATTGAGGATTTGTTTGATCAGCTAAGAGGTGTAGTAGTGTTTTTCAAGATCGATTCAAGTTCTGGTTATCATCAGTTGAGAATCAAAGCTAGTGATATCTCTAAGACCGCTTTTAGAACTTGGTACAGACACTACGAGTTCTTAGTTATGCCATTTGGGCTAACTAATGCTCTTGAAGTCTTTATGGATTTGATGAACCGCGTTATCCACAAGTTTCTGGATCAGTTTATTATCGTGTCCATTGATGATATCCTGATCTACTCAAGAAGTAATGAAGAGCATTTAAGAATTGTGTTAGAGGTTTTGAAGAAGGAGAAGCTCTATGCAAAGTTAAAAAAATGAGAGTTTTGGCTAGAGGGAGTAGCATTCCTTGGACATATTGTCATAGCCCGAGGGATAGAGGTGGGTCCTAGTATAGAGGTAGTGTTGAATTGGTCAAGGCCAACCAATGTAAGAGAAATTCGCAGTTTCTTAGACTTAGCAAGGTACTATCGGAGGTTCATTGAAGGATTCTTCAAAATATTAAGATCGTTGACACAATTAACATGCAAAGGTGTAAAGTTTGACTGGACAAAGAGGTGTGAACAGAGTTTTGAAGAATTAAAACAGAAGTTGGTGAATGCCCCAGTGTTAACCATACGCAATGGGTCAGGTGGTTTTGTGATCTATAGTGATGCTTTGAAGTAAGGTTTGGGATGTATCTTAATGCAGCATGACAAAGTGGTTGCCTGTGCATTGGGATAATTAAAGCTACATGAACAAAACTGCCCAAGGTACGACTTAGAACTTGCCGCGGTAGTCCATGGATTAAAGATTTGGAGGCATTATTTTTACGGTGGTAAATGTGGCATTTATATGGATCACAAAAGCCACAAGTACATCTTCACCCAGAAGAAGTTGAATACGAGATAGAGAAGGTTGCTTGAGTTAGTAAAGGATTACAAGTGTGAAATTCATTATCACCCAGGCAAGGCGAATATGGTAGCTGATGCCTTGAATCGGAAAATGGCAAATCGATTAGCTATGTTGACTATGCAGGAACACTATGGAAAGAATTTGAGAGATTGAATCTCGATGTTGTCACCACTCAGCCAGGTGTGGTCACTCGAGTAGCAACTCTCTCTATCTGACCCATACTCCGTGACATAATTAAAAGACATCAAAATAGTGACCAGTCATTTGAGTATATCAAGTTTGAGATTAACTCAGAAAAGCGGAAGGACTTCACCATAGTTGAAGATAAAGCATTATATTTCAAAGATGGATGTGTGTATCAGATTTCGAGGAGTAAGAAGAGCGATTCTAGAGGAAGATCACCCCTCTCCTTATTCATTACACCTGGGAGGCACAAAGATGTATGAGGATTTGAAGGCAGTATTTTGGCGAGAAAGCGTGAAGAGGGATATAGCTGAGTATGTTAAGAAATGTTTGGTATGTCAGCAGGTGAAGGCTGAACACCAGCGACCGTCAGGGTTATTTGAACCATTGGAAGTCCCAGAGTGGAAGCAGCAGCATGTAACTATGGACTTCGTGATTGGTTTTCCAAGGACAACAAGAGGTCACAATACTATTTGGGTCATAGTGGATCGACTTACCAAATCGGCTCATTTCTTGTCGATTCGGATGACATTTACTCTGGACAAGTTCGCGCAGTTATATGTGAATGAGATAGTAAGGTTACATGGTGTACCTGTTTCTATTGTATCGGATAGAGATCTAAGGTTCACATCGAACTTTTTAGAAAAGTCTATACCGAGTTATGGGAACTAAACTAAAGTTAGGTACAGCATTCCATCCTAAAACGGATAGGCAGTCTAAGTGGACAATTCAAACATTAGAGGACATACTTCGGACAAGTATACTCGAGTTTGGAGGACAATAGGAGAAGCATTTACTATTAGTTAAGTTACCATACAAGAATAATTCAATTAACATGGCACCATGCGAGGCATGTATGAGAGAAATTGTAGATCACCAGTTCATTAGTACGAAGTCGGTGAGCGAAAGATTTTTTGTCCAGAGATTATTCAGCAGATGGTGCATGGAATTGAGAAAATTCGCACTAGCATGAAAATTTCTGAGGATAGACAAAAGAGTTATGCGGATAGAAAGAGAAATGGTCTAGAATTTTCAGTTGGTGATAAGGTATATCTCAAAGTGGTACCAATGGAAAGAGTGCTACGTTTTGGCAAAAAGGGTAAGTTGCGACCAAGGTTTATCGGCCAATTGGAGATCTTGCAACGTATCGAGAAGGTCGCATATCAGTTAGCGTCACCACCAGAACTTTTAGTTGTACATGATGTCTTCCATGTGTCAATGCTTAGGGAATACGTCACTGATCTGAGTCACGTAGTCAACCATTAGTCTATTGAATTACAGCGAGGTTTGAGCTATGAAGAAGTACCAATAAGAATTATTAATCAGAAATTTCAAACCCTTCGAAACAAAGTGATCCCATTAGTAAAAGTACAGTGGCGTAATCATTCAATTGAAGGGGCCGCGTGGGAGCAAGAGGTGGAGATGTGGGCCAAGCACCCACAACTTTTCGATAAATTTGAAGGACGAAATTTATTTTTAGGGGGTAAATTATAACAGCTGTACCCAAATTTCTAGGTCTAATTATGAGAATTGAAAATTTAGGAGCTCATTTGAGGGTCAATCAATCTTTTAGGACCTTGTAGCAAACTTAGTACAAATGTTAATTCCTACAAGTTTTGCTCTTTGAAAAGGGGTTGAATGCTTGATCAAACACTTATATAGAAATCTTTGATATATGTTTTTTGTCATATTTATGATTGACCAAACATAGGTAATGTGTAGTGTGACGCATGTATATATAGAATGTAGTATTCACATGAGGAATGAGGAACAGATTCTTACTCATTTCACAAATTTCAAAGAACAATTTTCAATGCTAGAATTATTAGCATTTCCACCATCATAGATTTTTCCTTAATGATGCATGCCTAGTCATGTCCCATTTAAGCCCCTCATTCACATTCACATGCTACCACACACTATTATTTGTTTTAGTCCAAATAATATACACATATACACTCACATAGCCGAGGTGGAAATTGTAAAAGGGATCAAGCAATTTTATTCGGTCTCTATTGCTATTTCTTTTAAATTTCACAGTAAGTACGCTACCTATATTTGAATTATTATTATATTTCAAGAAAATTATTATGGGTTCCATATGGTACAATATGATTATGATTATGTTAAGGGGACCGGAGTTTAGTAACGCTACACATAAGAATTCTTACCACCCATGTTTGGTAAAGTTCTCGTTTCTCGATTATGTTGATTATGATCATTATACTCTATTTTAAGTTATACATGATAATAATTCATGGCATACTTATGGAGACTTTATAAAACTACTCTATGATATTTCTCCCTTTCAAGCAATTGATGGTTCGAGGCAGTCAACGTGCAGTGGCAACGGGTTAGGATTAATAAATTATATTGTGCTTGAAACACAACTTTAAAGTTTCATTTTTTTAGACATTATTTAGGCAATGTTTTATGTCAATGCATTATTCTTTAATATTAAGATTTCGCAATTAATTATTGAAGTTAAAATCGTTTTTTATTTACTTAATGAGTGAAACCATTTCTTGTTACTATTTAAGTCACTATGAAAAAAAATAATCGAATTTTATTTATTGACACTTGAATAGTCAAGAATTCAGGTAATCACACAAAATGTATCTAATGCATGTAACTTTGAGCTAGAGTTGTTGGTCAAAGTTCGTTTTCCATGACAATGCTTCAAATAACGAAAAAGGGAAACCTTTTAGATGTCTTCTGGAATGGGTTCGAAAATGCAATAGTGAATTTGTAAAATTTTAGAAAAAAAGATAATGCTTTGCTGGTGAAACAAATATTATATTCCATGTTTTTTAGGGAAACCTATCAGGACTCTGAACCAAGCTTGGCTTATAATTGCAATCAGTGACGAACCCAGGATTTTGATTTAGCACGGGCGGATGTGAATCGTCGATCTTTGTCAGTAATAAAATATTAAAAACCCCGTTTGATGCCCATTTTTTTGCAAAAAGTGCATTTTGGAAAAGTGATTTAATGAAGAATATGTGGTTAAAAATAAGACAAAGTTTTAATTTGAATGTAATATTATTTTATTGAAAAATCTACATTTGAAAGAAGAAAGAAAAATGTATTTTGAAAAAAAAAAAAAAAGAAGGAATCAAACAAGGTCTAAAATTTAAATATAACAATTATTTTGTTCAAACTGAACATATATAATTTTGTTGTAAAAATTAGCAATATTCACCAAATGATATTGTGGCCAAGTTTTGTATAATTTAAAGGAAAATATTCACCAAATGATATTATGGCCAAGTTTTGTATAATTTAAAGGAAGAGCACGAGTTCAAATTTTTAGTATTGCATTAAACCCAGTAAAATGTAATATATATTATTTTGATAAGTTTTGTATCAAATTTAATAGGTGTCATAATGGTCAAACTCTTGATATTCTAAGGCAAGGTCTAGGTTTCGAATCCCCTCTCCTTATCCCATTTAATTTTGGTAAAAATTAAAGAATTAAACATCTTTCAATAAAAGGGGTGAGAGAGAGATTCGAAACCAAGACATCCTACATGAATATAGAAACTCTAACCAATTGAGTTACAAGAAATATTTGAAAATAAAACAAATTAACAGGTTTATAATCTAAAAAACTTATTTATTGTCAATAAAAAAATTTGTTCTGGCGAATCCAGCACGAGCAGTCGCGGGGGCTTGCCGGGTGCTGGATCCGCCCCTGATTTCAACCAAATATTTTCTACAAAAAAATCCAATCCAAGTCTGGAGGAAAAATTTTCGAATCCAAATTCTAGCGGGTTGATCTTATGCTGAGACCAGAGTTAGTAATAACAATTTTTAAAAAAAATCAAAAACAAAAGATACAATTTCAAAAAATTCAAAAACAAAAGATACAATAGTGCATGGAAATCATCAGCAAGAATTAAGCGAAATTCAACATTGAAGCACCAAAAACCACTAACAAAATCAACTATACAAAATCCTTCACTTTCTACAAAGATCCCAATCCCGCCCAGCCATAAACACTGATACTAATCCAATTTCATCTCAAAACAAACAAGAAAAGTTCGAAAAAAACAGCTATACAAATACATACACGGATACATGCCACCTATTATAGACAAAAACAGGGAAGGAAGGAAACACCAAAACATACTCATCTGCTCAGGAGTCGAGAACTGGCGACGGCCAGTGGGCTTGCCCTTGAACTTTCCTCTTCCCATTTCAGTGCGTGTGTGAGAGCAAAATGGCCCATTTGAAGAAAGAAGCAGATTCTAATAAATTGTTTGGAATACGATTCTTGGAAGTGTCTATATTGTAAAGAGAGCGAATCTTTGTACTGGTGTCTGTTCGAATGACAATAAAATAAAAAGGGAATCCACTTCTTGGAATAATATTATTTAGTCCAATCAATTAACATCATATTCGTTACATATTCTTTAAAGTTTATTTTCAATTATACATTTTTTCGACAAAATATTTTTGACAGTAGATTCATAGTTTTTCCTACTTTTTTACAAGACATTTTTTAAAAAATTACTTTTCACAAGATGTATTCTAAAAAATTTTCAGTCTTTTAAATATGAGATATTGAAAATATTCAATCCATTAATTGACAACTAGACTACTAAGCATCGATGAGACTGAATAGCATTATTCAACTTTTTCACGATGTTGGACAAGAAATACATCAGTGTGACATTCTATATGAACATATAGTTTGTGCATTCAAACCACGACAATGCTGACCTTAAACCATTTAAATTATATCATGCTGGGCAACAAGTAAGTCTAGCGTTGAAAATAATCTCTTTTCATGAATTTCATGCTGCTTTCAGATTTATGCAAAGGATTATTGTCTATGCTATAGACTTCTAAACATCGATGGGCATGAATATTGTTATTCAACTTTTTTAGGTCTTAGACGAGAATTACATCTGCGTGACATTGTATATGAACATGTAATTTGTCCATTCAAACCACAAAAATGCCAACCCTGAACTACTCAAATTATATCATGTCAAACTCCAAGCAAGTCTAGCGCCGAAAATATTCTCTTTTCTCGTGACTTTCATATTTCTATAGGATTTATGCACAAGTTATTGTCTTTGTTATTTCAGTTTAACTATTGAATGAAGTGATTTAGAAAATTGGAAACCCTATTTGGCTTTTTTATTCTTTTTGTAATAAAGAGTCTCCTGATTTCTTTCAGAAATGGCGGAGTTTTCATTTCTCTAGCCCCAAAATACTTTATGTAAAGAAAGGTTCTTTAGCACAAAAGTTGGCCAAAAATTTCTTGCAAAAACAATAGCTAGGTCTTTTCTGATTATATTATTTTTTTAGAAAGATAATGCACAAGTGTTACTTTATTTTTTTCAAGTCGCCATAAACTGACAATCAACGGTGGAGTCAACACCCGACGAGAGGGGCAGGGGCACGTGCTGGCTCCACCGGAATTTTCAGTAGCCATCGGTGCCGAGCGTCACCCCAGCCTTGCAATTAGAGAGAGAAATAGAGAAACACTACAACAATTTACACATTTTACAATATAGCATTCTTGTTGATAATGCATTGTTGATAATGCTATAAAATAAAATTGAATTTTATCTAAACATTTTATAATAGCATTTGTTAAAAGGCCAAGCCCAAAATGCTTCCTTCAATAGTTTACCCAAATGTTGAATCCCCCTATTTTGCTCCTTCCCTAAATTTCGTTTGTGTGCCCCTACTCTCTTCCCTGTGTCTCTCTATCTCTTTTCCCTACCAATTCATTTTTTTCCAGCAAATCAACCTTCATCACCATGGATTCATCCTGAAATTTTCAACTCTTGCCTGCTAATTCTATCATTCTCTTTGTTTTGAATTTTTTTTTGTTCAGTAATGAGAGGGAAATTTGAAGCATCTACGGTTTGAATCGGGAGATCAGTGGAGATTGTTTCTCTTTTGTTTCCTTAATAAGGTAAGAGAAAATTTCTTTTTTGGGTTATTACACTGCTACAACAATGGACCCTCTACAAATCTGGGTGTAGAATTTTTTGCTCAACATCAGTTTTTTTTTTTTGTTAATCTATTTTGCTAGTGCTGTGATTAGTTCATTCTGGTGATTTCTGATTTTAAATTGTGTTCTCCTTCCGGTAATAATATTTTGTAAATAATTATGTTATTAATCTCGCACTCCTTTCACTGGCTTTTGATCAGATATAAATTTATTTTGTTTGGATTTCATACGAATAAGTTGTAATGGTTTTTGCAAATTTCCCGTTTCCATAAATTCCAAAGCTTTTTGAGATTTGTTTTCCTATTTTGTCTGCAAATTTACTATTTTAATTTGCAGACTTCCTACTTTCTTGACAAATTTGGAAAATAAGAATTTCATAATCTGATTTGCCTTGTGACTTGTTCATATAAAATGAAGACTCAAAGGTCGTTAAAGGAACTTTGAATCCTACTTTCTTGACAATTTTGCAAAATAAGAGTGAAATCAGGGTAAAGAGATTATCGTGTCAAACGTAATTATCGTTTTTGAATGCTTTGCCCTCTGTCGTAAGTAAAAGATAATTAGCTATATATTTCAAAAAGAATATAGTTTTAATTATTTTGGCCAATTTATACTTCTCCCTTGTGGATTGGGACTTAAATGCTTTATTTTAGTTTCAAGATTGTTTGTGAATAGTCTACTCTTGAAGTCCAAATGCATGCTACTTATTATAATTTGACCATACTGGAAATTTGTAATAGAGAGAGAAATCATGTATTGCGGACCTTGTTCATGGTTCACATGGATTAGGTATTACATATTTACCACATTCCAAGCCAAAGAAATCTAAGAAAATTACATCCGAGTTTTTGGTCCGTAAAGTTTGAATATCCTGGTGAAGTCTCTAAATTTGCTTTGGGCTTCCGGTGAATTTGGCACTAGTTAGTCATGTTTTCTCTATTGCTTTTCATCTTGAAAAATTTCCCCACGTTTGATAGGTTCCCAAATGCTTAAAAAACCTTTAAAATAGTAAATAGAGATAATATATTTTGTTCCAACTACAAATTTTGTACCCTAATATCCAGTCACTAATTAGAGTTTTGAATTTTATTTTTTTAATTTACATTATTTTACAATATAATAAGTTGTATCACTTTGCTAATTTTCAGATTTAAATGCATTGTTGGTTTGATGGACGCGTCCTCCAAACAAGTTGCAAGAGTTCAAGCAATTTACTTTTGAAGAATTAGAATGAGATGATTTTAATTTAATTTTGTTTATTGTATTTTCAAGTATATATTGCTATTAGTATTTGATGTGAGATGGAACATAATTAGATTTCTCTATTGAATAGCTACCCTTGTTTATTTCTATAAGATAATATTGATGGTTGTTTAAAATTTATTATTGGCTTGGTTATTGTTATTCATATTTTTTGTCCAAAAAACAATCATATTATATATTTACGTTTGATAATTAAAGAATTATGAATGATATCTAATATGTATAAATTACAATAAAAAATGCTATTGAAAATGATACATTATATTAAACAAAAATGCTATAAATATTTAAAAATTTATGATGAAAAAAATGCTATTGAAAATGTAATCATGACGATTAAGAATTTTATTAAAGCCAAAATTATAACGGAAAACAAATGCTATCAAATTAAGAAAGATTGCACGAAATGAATGCTATAAATACTAAAACTATGAAGATAATAAAATACTATATAAAAGTTTTTTATAGCACTTATAATAGCATTTATTAAATATTATAATAAATGTACGAATTTTAATAATACCACATACGATAGCATTTTGAAAAATGATATAGAACATAATAAATAGTATTTTTCGCAATTTAATATGTTGTAGTGGAAGATTATTGAAAATGTCTGGATTTTTTAATTTTTTTGACCCTTTTGTTTGCGTTGATGACATGGGCCTCTTTTCTTTAGTAACATTAGGCTCAAATCCTGGATATATCATATATATATTATAGGGAAGAATTCATGGATCATGTATTAACTATCACCAAACCAATTTTCAAGCCTTAAGTTTAAAAATTGCAAAAATCAGGTATTTATTAATTAATTAAATATATTTTATTAATTAAATATATTAAAATTACAATTATACAATTCAATTGTAATATAATATAATTAACCCACCCCACCTCTAACACCCATATTGCTCTGGGGACTATTCCGACGATCGTTCCGGTGGCCACTCTACTCCGATGAATGTTCCGACGACCGTTCCGGCCGTCGCTTAATTTCGGCAACTATTTCGGTGACCGTTTTGCCGCCACTTTATTCCGGCGATTGCTCTGATTCCGGCAATTTTTAAGGTCACAATTATATGCAATTTGGTCACAATTATCTAATTAATTAGTTAAAATTAATTTTCGATCACAACTTATCAAATTATTGGTTTCAAATTTTTTCTCGATCATAAATCGAAAATTTTATAAGTCACGGATTATTTTCTCAATCACAAATCAAAATTTTATCGGTCACATATTATTCATCAGTCACAAATCANAATATTTTATTATTTAAATATAATAAATTAAATAAATTAATTTATTAAATATGTATTTTACCAATTAAATCTAGTAAGGACACAATTATATGCAATTTGGTCACAATTATCTAATTAATTAGTTAAAAATTAATTTTCGATCATAACTTATCAAATTATTGGTTTCAAATTTTTTCTCGATCATAAATCGAAAATTTTATAAGTCACGGATTATTTTCTCAATCACAAATCAAAATTTTATCGGTCACATATTATTCATCAGTCACAAATCAAAAAATTTATTGGTCACAACTCATTTATTCATCACAAATTCTCGATCACAACTTATCAAATTATTGGTCATAGCTTAATTTCTGGTCACAAATCAAAAATTTTATAGTCATGGGTTATTTTTGGCCAAGAATTAAAAAGTTTTATAGGTCACATATTGAAAAAATCAAAACTTTTATTGGTTATGACTCGATCACAGTCACAATTTTTAGGTCACATATTATTTATTTGTTAAAAATTAACCAATTATAGGTCATAGTCAACCAAATAATTGGTCGCAAATACCCACCCTATCTCATCTCACCCCACCCACGACCACCGCCACGACCACCCTCATCGCCACAGCCACAGCCACAGCCACGACACTGCACCGCACACGACCACCTCCAATGCACACAACACCACACAATTCAGTCATCCATCGCACCTACAGCACCACAGAGCACATCACCGCTGTACCCACCACCGTACCGCACACCTTCACCACCGAACCGTCATCACCACACCACTCAAAAATAAAAAAAATAAAAGGGAAAGAAGAATGGATCTGCACTCTCGATCTGTAGCAACGGTTCGGCAAACAACTCCTCGACGGAAGGGTGCACAACCACCACCACCACCCGCACACGGCACCACACCACTCACCCAATTGTCGCACTGTACCGCACATCTTCACATCCACCGCACCAAAGCACATCACTGCACACAGCACTTGATATCCATTCCTACCACCGCATCGCACACCTCCACTACCACAGCACTCCTCACCTCCACTACCGAATCGTCGATGAGCGCAGCGACGTCGCTGGCAGAGATGGGTGGCATCACCGATGAAGGTTGGTAGATAGAGAGAGGAGAGAAGGCGGAGAAGATGGGGAGATGGAGAGAGAAAGAAAATGGAAATGGTTTATAGGGTTTGGGATGAAATTGATTAGGGTTTTAATATAGTACCTGATTTTTGAATAAATAAAATTTAGACCCGATTTTTAAAAAGTAATTTTTAAACATCTGGATTCATGTAATTTACACTATATTATATTCATTACCCCCAATGCCCATAACAAATGGTCTAAATCAATTAATTGTAAAGGCAAACCCTTCCACCTACTGTTGCCAAGTTGCGAAGTGAAGTTTGCTGCTAGCTGCTGCAGTCAATGGCCAACGAGCAAAGAGTCGCCGTCGACGCTTCCAAATCTCTAGTCTCAGACTGTGTGAGCGCTTTTCTTTTTCTTTCTTTCTTTGATTTCTGTGCTATTAGTCACATAATTGAGTTTTTTATTTTTTATTTATGAGTTAATTTATGTTTTATGAGTTATGATTGAGAAATAAGAATTGTGATTTATGATAAATAATTTATGTTTTATGAATTATAATTTATTATTTATGAGTTTTGATTTATGATTTGGGAACTTAGTGTTTAGAAAATTAGAATAAGTGAAAAAAAAATTATTGAAAAAGATATGGGCACATTTCAACCACATGTTCTCTGTTTTATAATCAATTTTAATTGAAAAATAAATTGCGACGTTTTAATATTATTAAATTAAATATTAATAAATGACATTGCTATTACAATCATTGATTGTCGATGGTCAATGGTCAACGATGAAGGTTCGCCCTAGCAAACTCTGATCATGGATTTACCATTGGCAATTGCCAATTATTTGTTCGTAACTTTTCGATGATATAAGTTATTGACTCCTGATTATCGATGACAAATAAAGAAACGTTAATGACATGTCAAGTAGTGATCGATAATAATATTCATGATGGATAAACAAGCGTAATATTTTTTTAGTAGTTTGTTATTGAACATCGACTCGTAATGAACTTCTAATCATCAACAATTAATCAACAAAAAATTTTCTATATAACTCATTTCATTTATAGATAATATTTCACTACAGGCCAGAGGTAGAAACTGAAAAATATTTCCTCCAAATTAATTATTTTTCCACAGACATTTCCCATTGATCAATAGTCTTTTTAGTATAATATACAAATTTTAACTTATTTTTCTTCCTCAATGTTGCTGTCCAATCCACTTATCAAACATCCACGAGGCTTCCCAACTTGTGAACAAAGCTATCAATGTAAGAATCTTCAAGGCCTTTGCTCAGCAAGAAATCCCTCCATTTAGAATGGTTAGATTTATCTACTTTTCCAATCTCACTATCATATTCCATAACTGATCTTATTGCCTTAACGATACCCTCTTTTGTAATAAGCCATTATCATGAATTTTCTCAACTTCAACTCCAATTCTCAGATTTCCTCCCATCAATCTTGTTGGAATATTGCAACAAACCTGAACCGTGTAACGAAATCCATCATGCAGCTCCTAGTTTTCAGGAATGCTGTTCAATTTGGTTAGACCATTTGGCAAATTAATTCTAGAAGCATCTTGTATATATATTACTTACATTGCTTTGTTGTATATGTAGTTGCACCACAGCTGAATGAAACAATTAGATATATAAAACTCAATTATCAAAGTTACCGAATATTCAGAAGGATACCATATTTACCTAGGTTACCGGATTTACATCATACCGTATTTACCTAGGTTACCAAATTTACATCGATAGCGTATTTACTTCAGTTACCGGATTTACATCAAATCTTCAATTTGGTATTAGAGCCTCGAAATGGCTAACACCGGGACAGGAAACCAATCCATTCCAACTGAGTCAAGCTCATTGCCAGTAACTCAAGCTGCTATAAATCAGATTTCGTTAATTGGGATGAATCTAAATCAAACTTTGTCTGTGAAGCTCGATCGAAACAATTTCCTACTATGGAAGATTATGGTGATGCCTATAATCAAAGAGCATGACTTAGATGGATTCTTGCTATGGACAAGAGAGTGTCCACCAGAGTTCCTAGCAACAAAAACCACAGTTGGGCAAGGAGAAGATGTAGAGATGACTCAGAATCCAAAATATAATAGGTGGATCTCAGCTGACCAGCTGCTAATAGGGTGGTTATACTCATCCATGACACCAGAAATAGCTATGAGAGTCATGGGATGCGACAGCTCGAGCAAGTTGTGGATTGCAATAGAAGAAAGTTATGGCGTATTAAACAAATCCATAGTAGTGTTCCTCACTGGAGAACTGCAAAGAAGAAAAAAGGGTTCCATGTGATCAGTACCTCACAACTGTGAAATAATTAGCTGATAACTTGGAGATAGCTGGAAAGGCAATTAGCTATGGTGACCTTGTGACTCAAAATTTGTCAGGATTAGACAAAGAGTATATACCTATAGTTGTACATGTGAATAGTAGAGATGATATATCCTGGCATGAGTTGTCGTCTGTGCTAATGACATTTGAGAGCAAGCTTGAGTATCTAAACCAAGTGAAAAACAATTTTGCATTAATGAATGTTGGGCAGCCAAGTGTGCAACTGGCCCAGAGAGTTGGTTCAGGGAATGGGAGAAGTTTCAGAGGCATCAACAATAGCAGGTCACAAAACTTCAGAGGAGGCAGGGGTAGAGTTGGATGGCAAAATGAAAGCAAAGGCCCATGTCAAATTGTGGCTTGAATAACCACTCTACCAGTTGGTGTTACAATAGGTATGATGACAGATATATGGGCAGTAAACCAGGTAGTCAAAGCATTCAAAACAATGGCCTAGCACCCTCAGCATATATGGCTTCACTAAGAGTGCTTGAGGACCCAGCTTGGTTTGCTGATTCAAGTGCCAGCAACCATGTGACTTCTGATAAAGGTAAGTTGCATAATGTCAAAAGGTATGAAGGTAAGAAGAAATTGATAGTTGGTGATGGAACATCACTGCAAATTGCACATATTGGAAATAGGAACATTCCAACAAAAGATAAACATCTCATACTGAACAAGCTGCTACATGTATCCTCAATTAAAAAAATCTAATTAGTCTTTTACAACTCATAAATGATAATAATGTTTTCATAAAATTCTTTCCTAACTGCTGTGTTATGAAGGACTTGCAAACGAGGAGGATACTGCTGCAATGAATGCTTAAAGATAGGATGTATCAGTTGAGGCTACCAAATGCTAAACCAAAACCAAGTGCTATAAAGCCAAACCACCAAAATAATCCCAACTCCTTCATTGTGAGTTCCAATTGCGATGAGTCAGTTAGTAGTACTAGAATGTCTCAGTCAGAACTTGATTTGTGGCATAAGAAACTAGGCCATCCTTCCAACATAGTGTTAAATCAAGTTCTAAAGTCTTGTAATAAAGTTACTAGTGTCAATGGAATTCCAAACTTCTGTGAATCATGCAAGCTTGGCAAATCTCATGCATTGCCATTTAATATATCCCCTTCACATGCTTCAAAACCTCTAGACCTCGTGCATGCTAATGTCTGGGGACCAGCACCACTTAATTCTACTTCGGGGTTTAAATACTATATAATTTTGTTGATGACCACTGCAGATTTTCTTGGATATACCCTATGAAGCACAAATCTGAGGCATTAAACACCTTCATTTAGTTCAAAAAGCTAGTAGAAAATAAGTTAGAAACAAATATTAAGACACTTCAGTTAGACTAAGGGGAGAGTTTTGGAACTTTGACAAAGTTGCTTTAGAATTTGGCATTGAACTTGGACACTCATGCCCTTATACATCTGTGCAAAATGGGAGAGCTGAAAGGAAACATAGACATGTCACTGAAACAGGTTTAACTCTCCTTGCTCAAGATGAAATGCCCCTATTTTATTGGTGGGAATCCTTTAGGG
>CAIGRP010001583.1:0-10080 GCA_903798385.1 Fraxinus cuspidata
AGCTGCGGTCCTTGACACTTGGCCTGGACTTTGAACTTTGACGTGAAACTGACATTATAGCAAATAATTTATAATTCCTTCCAACCGACATCATGTTTCTCAGTTGTCTCAATATTTTCTAATAGATACAATGGGACATTAATTATCTAACATTGAATTGATAATCTTAATTTTTTCGATCTTGAATTACTTTCAAACCTTGAATCTTTAGTACTCTTCAAGTCCATATTACACTTGACGAGAGGGCACCAAGATCTGACAAATAACCATAAACAAAAATGTACGACTTTTTAGTACACAGAGATTGTAAAACTGTATTGAAGGAACTAATCATCAAGTTTTCAAATAATTAATGTTAGGCTACATGGACCGCTTTACGCCTACTAATTATTTTGTCACTTAAGCTAATATTTTCTTTAATGACTTATTTCCAATCAACTCGTAATGACAATTTGGCCATTATCAAATACTTAGCTCAGATTAAAATTGATAAGAAGAAAATACTTTACTAGACTTTTTTATCCTTTGATTGGGACGACGGATCCCGAAAACAAATAATTCTTTAACACTTCGATTAGTTTCGTTTCCCAACATACCTATTTGATCCTATAATTAGATTTCACTCAAGTCATAGAGTTCGCAAATAACAACTATTCATGTCTAAGGAATTAATGTAATTCATAAAACAATCAACATGGAGATCAATTTTCTCTATGACAATCATGCATTAGAATTAAACTCTTAACACAAAATGGTCCATTCCAATACACTTCCAAATTTATTACAAGACTTGCCTAATAGAATGCCAACCTCTTATTCTACCACCATGGGCAATTAATTCGATCAACATACAAATAGCATCTCATGTACTATCCACCATTTCCTGTATTTCACTCATTAATCGAAGACACTTGTACACATGCTCAAAATAATGCAATTCTCTTTTATAGAAATTAAGTAAAACCCTATTATTATTCAATAACAATTGAAATGTTTCTGTTATTACAGTAAAGTCCTACAATTTTTGGACACATATCCCATTAGAATTGAGACATCCTTGCCCAACTACATCACAAGATAAGTAGTGTCACAATCATGGCATGCACTGCAGGAGAATAAGCCATGAATAATCCAAAACTAGTACAATTATCGCAATCTGCGAAATCAAGTATCGTGTCTGTCCATTCGTACGTGTAGCGAAAGTTATTCCTCGCCGTAATATCTAATCATTTTGTAGCTTTGCTTGCCAGTCACCCCCTTTGTTTAGCTAGCACAATTCCTGACGCCATTAGTCTCTTCTTTTTCGTTAAGCAATGACCCCAAAACTGACCACAAATATTTGGCTCTTCAAACACATGAATGCTCGACTACTTACTATTGCTGCTGCATATTGTACTTCCATGAAGTCAACTCAGACGGGATCAAACCTTCATCACGGGAAAGCACGGCCTGGGCCATGAGCTTCCCAAGCCACCCATGGAACAGCAGACCTCTTGCCCCTAACCCTGTAAACAACCAGTACTTACAATCACCATTATTACCACCACCTACCAAGTTATCTATACAGCCAAGAATTGGAAGCGATCCATCTGCAGTGAGTGGAGGCATCGCCCTTAGTCCTGCCATTGCGCCAGTTATTGTCCAATCTTTAATGGGTGGGTACACAGAAGATGCCTTTGGTAGAAGCACTTCCATCGCCTTAGCAGCTTCCTCCACGGAAACGTCCCTTGAGTAATTTGAAGACTTCCATTCCCATGTTGAACCCATATGTATACTGCGAGCACCTTGTACAGAGAGCCACGCGTCTGACAAGATTGAGGGGCTATGTAACGGATAATCTTTTCTGCAACAAATATTAAAAGATATAATATTTAGAACTGCACTCTCTGGATGGAAAAAATAAATATTTGGACAAGACTTTGAAACAATACCAAGTTGTTCATCATGGAGTCATCACGGAACAATATAAGATGAGCAATTTTTAACTGCGTAAGCACCGAGATGTCAAGAGAAGCTATAGCATCCCATATTGTGTATGTTTGGTAAAACTTTTTGTAGATTATAAGTTGTGGGTCCTACGTAATATATGTAGATAAAATTAATGGGTCCTACAAAATGTATGGATAAAATTTGTGGGTCCCACGAAATGTGTATATAAAAATGATGTTTGACCAACTTATAAGCTTGAAAAAGCTTTACCAAACATAGTGGTTGAAATTTTGTAGTCCCACGAAATGTGTAGATAAAAATGATGTATGACTTGCTTATAAGCTTGAAAAAGCTTTACCTAACATAGTGGTTGGAATTTACAAACAAAATCTATATGCTTATTATTGTTGCATCCATGAGCATAGCATCATGAGATTTACCTGATATCATTAGTAAGCTGCAAGTGAGTAACTAAACCTCTGCACATCCGCAACGGGAGCCTTCCTGAGAGCTCTGGCAAAAAGGCTGCCCTGGCGCCTAGACAAATAATAATTGCATCGTATTCCCCTGAAAACAAATGGCGAGTTTCATGTTGATTGTGCAAGGCTGAAGGTTGATAGATATTTTGAGACTGAAAATTTCAAAGCTGATGCTTGTCCCTCTATGGAGCCTTTTGTCTTAACTTAAAATTGATCCTTACAAGTTACATTACCTTTTTGATTGCAAGTAGCAAGATCATTTCTAAGATCCGCATTTGAGTAATGTGTATTGTAAGTAGTTATTTTATATTTTGGGTAAAATGAATACTTGTAAGCGCACAAAGAATGTCAAATGACTGAAAAAGATATTTTGCTATTTTATGTATAAAATTTGACTCAAGAAACTTACATTTGAAATATTGCAAAGCAATTAAATTATTTTAACTTAATTTAAAAGGTTATTAGTTAAAAGAAATTATAACATTACTTTCTAAAATATTTAACATTTTGAACTACTTTTAAATATGTTAAAATTTTAAATTGTTTTAATTATTGTGTAAGGGCTTATTAACTTTTAAATATGTAAAAATTTGAAATTGTTTTAATTAATTCGTAAAGCATAAATAATTAAGGAACTTAGTGAAAAACATATAAGTATTAGAAGTACATAATAATAAAATAAAACCCTACCAAGCCAACTTGTTTGCTTAATATTTAATATTTAAATCAATTTGATAATTGGTTATTTTGATTGATAATATCGGGAAAAAAATCTGAATGTAACTGCAATATTTTGAATTAAATAAGCAACTTGTTCTTTTAAAAATAATTGTTCCCTTCTTGTCAAATAAAGCCTTTTCAATTGAAAGTAACATTTTTCACAGGAAAAAAAAAAACAAAAACCCTTAAAGCCCCCATTTCTTAAACCTGATTTTTCCTAAAACTTTCTTGCAACCCCACATTTTACTGGACCACAACTTTTATCAACTATTCAACCTCACATTTCACCAACTTTTATCAAAATCAACTGAAAATCTATTTTTTATTCAAACCAAACATGGGCTAAGTTTGATTTATTAAAAGATTTGACGAAAAAAATTATGAATACAAAATAGGCCACTAATCTAGATCGAGATAATTATCCCCTCTGGTTAATTTAGTTTATGCATTAAGAGAGCATTAAACTTAGTTATAGTCCTATCATCGATGATGATTTAATTATCTCCTTGCAGTTTTCAAAAGTTCAGTATCCTTCCTCTCTTAGGAAGGCAGAACTTATTGCAAACAATGCATTCATTTAAAAACCTAGGTGGTTATATAGATAGACTTTACAATTGCACGAGGAAACTTCATACTTGAACATGTGATTAAGAAAACAAAGAAATCATATGGAGGATACCTGCTAGTTCTAAGAGGCTTTCAACAGATTTCTTGTGCAAAGACAGTTCTTTCCGTGCAACACCCACCTTGGACATCTCTTCTGCTAGATTTTCACATGCTAGGTACAGTGCCTACATGAATATCACAAAAAAAGGACATAGTAAAAGAAATGATCCAAAAAGATATCATTTCAGACATTAAAATCATTAAGCGTTTTCTACGAACCTCAAGATAGCATTGAGAATTAATACTCAGGGCTTCAGGCATATAAAATGCCAAGTTTAATGGTACAGAAATATCAGGCACAAGACTCTGAGCAGCATCCTCATGAATGGACTCTATTCTGCAACCGGTAAGGCAGTTCTCAGAATTCTACTCATAGAAAATAAGATGAATCAGCATCAGCATGAAGTTAAGTTGAAACTCCTTGCTTAATTAGCTAGTAGAAAAGGACTTACACCAATCATTAGGTCCAAATTCTTCAAGCTGACAGCTGGTCTTAGGATTCCTCTGAAGTAAATAAGTGGATATCAGAGGATGTTACTTGTAAAGAAAAAGGAGAAATTTAATCTGCATCATAAGATGAACTCCATAATGTATACGTACTGCTTATACGTGCTAGAGATTGGATACAAAAGTCGTTTACGGAAAATGGTCTATGCTTGGAAATATGTTTATGATTTACTCCTATTCAAGTCTTCATGCAGCCAATATTGTCTTCGATATGGTAATAAAAAAGTCAATGAGAAATCATTGGAGAGGGGTTATTTATTAAGCCAGTGAACACTTCTGTATAGGAATATGGATATGTTATGGAACCATTGTAAGAAAGAACAACCTCCTCTTGACTATGGAAGGTTCACTGTTTGAGGGAGAGACTTGTTTTCCCCTGTCTACTAGCTTAAATAGTGCACCCTCAGCAACATTTAGAAGATTTAAACTCTCTTTCCAGCACTCTGCGCCCCGCCAAAGTAGCTTAACTACAAAAGTAAACAGCCTCACTCAAAAATAGATCATGTTTTCAAATACTAATACCTCTAGGAAAATTGCAAGTCATTGAAAAGATAGTTGGACAAAAATTGAAAGGAAAGCTCATAACAGGAACGGGGCTAGATAGATATGGACCTTTTGGAGAGTATGGATGCAAGAGTCCACCAGCAACTCCAGAGGCACCTCCACCAATGCCGACCTGATCATAAATATCAATGCACACATCCAATTCCTTGGAACTGTGCTGCAAGAACAAGTACCCAGTAGTTGGTGAAGGATGAAAGAAAAGATGAAACCAGCAATTTTGAATCGAGCATTTATACAAAGACAATTTAAAGTTAAGGCACGATAATTGCCTAAACTAAATCAAATTCTAACTTAGGTGAAATGGAGAACCATAAAAATTTCTCCCAACAAAATTAAACATTAATAAGATCAAAGTAACTATAAATAAAAGAAAATTGCATCATAATCATGGTGATTAAAAAAAAAGCGCCAATTATCAAATGAGTCAAACACATATAATCAAAACTGGCATGTCATACTCTCAAGGCACAAATATTCAAATGAACTTTTAATCATATTTAAGGCTCACTTAACCACCAACTTCAAGGGTTTATTACCCATTTTCGAGTTCATTATTCCCAAAACTGAGGATGACGAAAGTGGAATAAAGTTGTTAGTTAACCACCGGTTCACTGTTATATAAAACCTATGAAAAAAGGGGTAAAGTATATTTTTTATATACACAACTCTCATTATTTACTTTTTATTTCATATGATTATTCTCCTTGATGCTTGACTTGAGCATTGGAGGTCCAACGCTAGTGCAATCTGGCACACCCTCTAACGCTTATATAATTTGAAATTATTGCCAAGAGAGAAAAGAGGACGAATCGATGAAGAAATTTACAACCATACACGTACTATATTCTTTTGATAAGACAAATTTAGACTATGCTGTACACAGATATATGGTATTTGCATGCTCGTGAGTATACTAACTCCAAAACTCATGAACTTTGGAGCTTTTACTAAAAACTCAAAACAATAGAAGATTAGAGAAAATATTATTGAGTCTTTGGCTATAACTAAAAGAATCTATTTCTATATTAACAGAAGACTTCATTTTCTTTTTATATATTCAGGTACCAGGAAACTTCATTTTTCAATCACAATTCAATCAATTGGTCTAAACAGCTCCAAATATCCAAAGAATATTCTACCATACAAAGAACGAGAGGTTGAGAGAGAGTACATTGAGCAAATGCCAAGCTACAGACAATCCAGCGAAGCCCGCACCAAGAACTGCATACCTACATTTTTTTATACAACAAAAACGATTTAGACAAGAACAACACATACAAATAAATCTACATATATGTTATAGAAATAGAAAGAGAAGAGAGAAGCAGCACCTGATGGGTCGATTCGAGAGAGAAGCAGAAGAACGGCACGGAACAGTGACCAAGGAAGATGATATATTAGAGTATAATAAAGGCATTTCGGGTAGACTTCTGTGTACAGTGGATATGTATCCACCATTGCCGTACGCCCTTCGCTAGCTTAATCAATGAAGAGAAAATTGGACTACTCGTCCTTAATCTATTGAGGCGAGTGCAACTCATTCTTAATCTTTTTTTTTTTTTTTTTTCTAGCATGAATATGATCTCAACTTATAGTATTGACTAATGCCATTTTGAGATGGCCAAGTGACTCATGAGTTTGGCTTGTCCCAGATTGGTGCATGTAATACTCGAACTCCTTTTTAGACGAACTATAGACCAAGTCGAGCTTACTTTTTTTTAACAAGTTGAGCATGGTTGGCTCGTGAGGCACAAGCCTACTCGTTTGAGCTCATGAGCCAATTTGCTAAAATATATAGCTCCTTTTTATTAATATATTTAAAAAACGAGCTAGCTCAACTTGACTCGTTTCGATTTGTGGAGACTCTTAAGTCCCAAGAGTCAAATGGCCGAATCGATTATGAAATTTGCACACAAGCCAAGCTTAGTTTGTCAATAGAGACGTGTCAATCTAAACGTCTACGACCTCCCCTAATGTCATTTAGCACGCTAAAACGCCAATCTAATTAGTATAAGAGAACAATTCCAATTCTTTTACAAAATTTTGTTATAATGTGAAAACGATGTAACTCTCCAACCAACTACTCGATCTGTTAGGATGTTTCTCTATTATTCATAATTTTCTAAAAAGATCTACTTTAGAAGCACAATAAAATCAGCATGAATCTACCATTACAAAATGGTTCATTTGGACATTTTCAAGTTTTGTTGGGAGTATTTGAAGTGCTTTGCTGCATCAGCTTGACATCCAACCAAACAAATTGATTTGTGTAATTACTAATGTGTTTTTATTTCAATGTACACCATAAATGACAAGCAATTTATTTTTTTGATATTCATCAATCTTCATCACATGCAACCCCATAAATATCATAGTTATTCATGGTTCAACCTCAATCCCAAAATCTCATCAAAACATATAAAATTGTAATATTAGCCCAAAATAATATAATTTCGGTGACTGAAGTTAATGGTGCGCTAAATTGCAATATTACCACTCCATAATAGTTTAAGTGTGATCTCTACTATAATATCAATTCTCTGTGCTATGTTAGACCACGACATGTTGACAAAAATAAGCCGTTAACCCAAAAATTCGTTGTACTTGAAAACACAATCATAAAGCCTCCCCCCAAGGAACTGTGCAACCTCCAGGTGCTTCACCTGAAAAGAGACGAGGAAAAAAATATTATTCCATAGACTGATGACACAACAGATGGAGAGGGGGAGGACTTTTATGCTATATTGAATAGTTACCATGCCAATTTTCAGGGAATCACATTTAAACTGAGCATAGAGGTTAGTCTCAATTCCACGGCCCTGCACAAAATTTAAAGAGAATAATTTGAGATGGCGACAAAGTAGCCATACCGATGTGGAGAGAGATAAGGCAAAACGTGAGTCTGTCGCTGTGTTGCTTCTTGACATGGTCTCAACAGGCCAAAGAATCATCAATACACACAGGATCAACAAAGAAAACTAATGGATCAAAGTTGAGATATTTGAAACATCTGATCCAATAGTTACTAGATCTACATCCCAGTCAATTTCAAATTGGGTGGTTGTAAAGAACATAGCATACCGACATTTGATCTAAACACCATCATTTTTCCCTGTGTTTCTAATCCAACTTCGGTGGTGTTACCTTTGTTTCTAATCTTACTTCAAAGTGCATTTGTGCTGGGTTACATATGCATTAATAATGTCAATTAATTAACTAAATTTTTGGACCGAATGCAGCGGAGAGGAGAAATTAGAAAGAACTAGCTCGTTTCAGTTGGACATAATGTCTCGTGTATTTTTTATCTCCTGTCACGTGTGTTAGAAATATGGTTTTTAGCCTTTCTAGAATCACCCAAAAGAAAATCAAAAGATTGTTTTCCACAAATGCCATAGTCTGACAACCAAACCCAATTGTCTTTCAAACAAATAATTAATTACACCTACTTTATGAAAACCCTATCAAAACTAACTCCCGAAGATGCACCATAACCATCTTACAACATCATTATGTAAAAATAATTTATATAGAGAACATTTTTCGAAGTCAGGCAACATAATGAATGCTGAACGAACAGAAATTGTTATTGCAAACACCCATTATAAATTAACAAAAAGAACGTTTTAAGTTATTATCCAATTTCTTTAATACAATTCTCGTACAAATTCAACATGGAATTTACGTGCTTTGGAAACACAAGGTAAAAGTTCATTTGTAGAACTTCAACCACCTATGTGTCCAAAAAAATCAAATCTTCACCAACCATATCAAGCCAAATTAATTTTTTTTCTACAGTCTACCTATCACTCCTTTAGCATATTCTAGTGGGATTGTATTGCTCGTGTACCTGGAAGTTTCTTTAAATCTACAATAGAAATTCTTCATCTGTTTAAATCACCCTTGTCTTAATTTATCCTAAATTGGTGGCACTTTTACTTGTTGACATATGTTCTCATTTATTATTTTATTCATTCTATTATGGCCACACATCCATCTAGCCTCATTCGTTCTTCGTTTAGTTTACAAACATTTTGTCTTTGGACGGACAAAAGCTCAATTGTAGAAAGCATAATTGGTGGGAAAAATCTCTTATCTAACTTCTTCTTCTTCTTTTTTTTAACTGTATGTTCGATCACATAAACATAATACTCATCCATTTTGTTCAATTTGCTCTAACTTTTTGCTATACATTCTCTTCAAAAATATGAACCCAGATACCTAAAGAATAACTCCAAAGGATAGCTGAATCCTTATTGAGTCCTATCATCATTTTTCTACTATGACATTCTATACATTCATCTTTGTTTTTAATTAATCTTAAACCTTCAGATTTCAAAGTGCTCTTTCGAAGTTCTTAGAATCCACCCCTTTCCTAACACACTATTAAACTAAAACCATGTCAACATCAAAGAAATATACACTAGAGGACCTCTGTCAACATCGAAGAAATATACACTAGAGGACCTCATCTTAGGTATTCCGCGAGTTCATCCATGAATAAAGCATGTTTAAGTACTCATTGGCCATGGCACAACCTTGACCTATGGTCTAGATCTCACATTCATAATTGCTCCATTAGAAACATAATAGCATTAATATATATGTGCAGAAATTCATTTTTCCACTGGCATTCGCCATAAAACTTCATTTGGCACTCAATAATATGATTTTCTATCCCATAAACATCATATTAAATCTAACTTCTCCCTACTTTTCCATCAATAGCATACCTTTATTTTTATAAATAGCCAAAATTACATGCATTTGGAAAACCACACCTGGAGCTGAAAGTGTTTAAAATGAGATGTTTTGGCTTCGCAACTGCATTGAACATGGAGCTGCTCATTAAAGATAAAAAGTACATTGAACCTTAGAATCACAATCCTGGGGGCAATTACATTTGACCTCTACAACAAAGATTTTATTTTGATTAGAGACTCAGAAAATCCATGATTCCCAAAAATTGATGTTTCCCATTATGATCCTATTTGTAGAACGTATGTGATAGGAATACTTGTCAACTCTCGCCGAGATCATCACTCAACTCAATTCAGTGACAACGACTATTACATGTCCATTATTTCCCTACATGTAGCAATAAGGTGAATATTCACCACAAAAAAAAAAAAAAAAAAAAATAACCTCATCTTTAAATTTGCATATCGACTCTACACAACTACAATAATTAGACTGAGCACAGATTAATTTGTGTTTG
>CAIGRP010001591.1:0-10388 GCA_903798385.1 Fraxinus cuspidata
TTCAAATAGCAAGCACGAATATAAAAGTAATAAGTAAAGAGGGATAGAGAATGTAAACGATATAACTATGGAAGTTCGATCCAATGCCACGTCCTCCTTTACCAAGCTCTCTGACACGAGCAAGGCCAATTTCACTATGTTGATTGACTTGTAGTGCAATCCAACCATTTACAAAGCTTTCGGTGACTTACAAGTAAGGAGCACCGATCCTTTTACAATGTTCAGCTTTACGGAACATCAACACGACACACAAGTTTAAAGAGAATTTAATTTACAAATTGAAACTTCTCTCTTAATAAATGATATGATCACAATTAAATACCAAGAGAGAAATAGGCTAACACTTTAATAGATAACAATGAATGAAGCTCAAGCGTTAGGTATGAAAAACTTTGATGTGTAGAATGATTTTCAAGAGTTAATTTGATCAAAAGTTTTCAGCACCAAAATGATTTAATAATAAATGATATGAGAAATTAATGCAATTTTGCTCAAAAGAATCTCACTTGAATGCTCTTAAGTTGTTATAATAAATGGCAAGTGAGTTGGTATTTATAGTAGTTGAAAATGTGAATTTTTTTCCAAATCGGACGAGCATCCGGATGTCCGGAATAGTACCGGGCAACTTAAAATAGTCGTTACAAGTCAAATCAGAATGATCGAAATTTTGACCGTTGGGGCCAAACCGGNTGGTATTTATAGTAGTTGAAAATGTGAATTTTTTTCCAAATCGGACGAGCATCCGGATGTCCGGAATAGTACCGGGCAACTTAAAATAGTCGTTACAAGTCAAATCAGAATGATCGAAATTTTGACCGTTGGGGCCAAACCGGACGTCTTGTTCGCCACCCGAAAGTCCAGATGTCCAGAAAATTCTTGGCCACTTTTTTTTTTTTTTTTAATGCAACTAGTAGGTTTTTTTTGCATGACATTTTTACAAGATATTTCAAGGTAAGTGTTGTTTAACAGAATTTAAAATTGAGTTAAAAAACTTACATTTGAAAAATAATTTTTGTGCAAACGTTTAACGAAGTGAATTTTTATAGTGCATAAGAAATTCATCACTTGAGCTTTTCAATGAATCATTGCTAAGAATTAAAGTATTTTATCTTTATAAGTGAGTTCAAACATATAGTTCTAATATCCTTGATTTGAATTTGACGCGAGTGCTCGATTTGTTTTAGATTGTTTTAGCGCGAGTGTTTGATTGAGAATGCTCGATTTCCACACTCGATTGTGAATACTCGATTTCCACCTTGAGCTTTCTTGATCTTCACATTCGCATCTTTTTGTAACAATTGTTTTGACTTCAATTTGATCCAGTTCGCGACATGTAAAAAATGAAGACTTGAATACAAATGTTAGAGATAAAAATATTTTGTTTGTAATAATCAAAATATGAGATCGACCATAGGTCAACACGGGATATGCCCAAATCTCTTCCCAGAAATGGACCCTACCAAGTGAAAGACGTTCAAGACAAAGGTGAGAAAAATTATGCCAAAGTAAGTATTTTATGATTTTAATAAAGTACGTTACGCTAACTCATATATACTTCTTTTAACATTTCTTTTCTTTTACTTCTAATATGTAATTTCTATTTCGAAGTTTTTTGTTCATATAGATAAAATAGGAGTTTGGGTAAACTTTATTAACATGGGTTCTTGAAGAATTAGAATTTATTAGAACCCACCTATTTTCATAGTTTAATTAGCGATCAGAAAGGGAGGTACAAGTAAGTATTCCGGCATCTTGAATTTATTTGATTTGCCATTTAAGTCAGCAATTCAACTTTCATTTATTGCTTTGCTTTGCGGGTTGGGAAGTTTATGCATTCTTGATTGCAATGCCTTGTTGCTTGCTTCTGTTCTTGATGTGTAAATGCAAATTTTACTAGCTTTGGTTTGGGTTTGAGGATAAAGATGGGGGTTGGGTGAGGGGATTAAGAAGAAGATGATCATTTTTTTAATTTTTTTTATTTTTTAATAATTTAATTGAGACCTATTTGCATTTGAAAAAAAAAACTTGGAGTACGATTGCAATTAGTTCTTTCTTTTCCTTTATTTTCTTTTTTATTTTATTTAAATAGAATAATATATTCATCATTTCATAACATTTTACTTAAAAATTGAATGAAATTGATGATTTCCGTAATGAAAAGTGAAAATATGAGTGAAAATGCAAAAAAAAAAAAAGTAACGTTGAGACATTTTGCACAATGAACTCTATACAAAGGGATATGTTAATAACCCAAATGTTTAATATACAAAGGTGTCAAAAAGAAAGTTAATTTTTTTTTTTTTGGTTAAAAAACTCTAACTCAACCATATTCAGTGTGCATAAACCATTATATATATGTGTGTGTGTGTGGCGCAACCGTTTTAGGAATGACCCCTGAAACTTCACCTTTTAACAAACTTTAGAAGATTGTGTTACATGTACATCGTCATTTGCAAATTTTCTTTCCAATAGGTGATGTGACGAAATATTGAATCAAAATCTCATCAATCGAATTTAAAAAAAAAATATTAATAATAATGCTATTTGTACATTATGATGTACAAATGAAATGAAAGAGAGATAAAGATTATAATAACTGAATTTATTTTCTTACTTTCTCTTTTTTTTTTCCTCTCTGTCTCTTCTATATCATTTCTTACCTTTTCTTTTTCTTTTTTCTCTTTCTCTTCTATATCATCTATCTGTACATTGTATATATACCCTGATATTCAAATAACATTGCTCAAAAAAATCCCCATATTTCTTTTTGACATCTCATCAATTTGTAAAAAAATATGTACATGATATTATACTACAAGCATTTTTCAACTTTAAATTCTTTAATTGTCATCGCTAAACTCTTAGCCTCTATTTGACAACAATTGTTTGATAAAAAAAATTAAAATTGAATAGTAATTTTTAGGAGATACGTGGTTAAAAAGTTTGAAAAAAATTTAGGTTTACGATTGTAATATTTTATTGTGTGAATGTGTGGTTGAAAATGAGTATGTAAAAAAATAGTTTTCAAATAATAGTTGTCAAACATGGGCTAAAAAATAATTCAACTCCCCTGTTTGACAACCATTATTTGAATTCTTTTTTTACTCATTTTCAACCACACATTCACACAATAAATTATTCTGCATGTAAATTCAAAACTTTCCATATTTTTTAACCACATATTTTCCAAGAAATTACTATTCAAAATATTATTTTTTTTCCTAAATAATGATTATCAAATAAGGGCAAAAATCTCGAAAAATTAATTCACTTATACAATAAAATTTCATAATTTGACTCGGGTCAGTATATAGTAAATTAATAATTTTGCCAAATGCATACAATGTAGTCTTCATAATTAAGGATGGCAACGGGGCGGGTTGACCCTGCCCCACCTTAGTCGGGGCAGGGTGGGGTGGGGCGGGGTTTGGGGAGCGTTTCCTGCCCCGTATCCCGCCCCGTTTAATTTTTTTTTTTTTTAGTTTTTTTTTATTCTTGGCGGGGCACCTTGTGGTGGGGCGGGTTTTTTTGCCACATTCGGGATGGGGCGGATTGCCATCACTATTCATAATTCTTTAGAATTCAACGAAAATATCAATAATTAGGTAAATATTTAAAATTTTATAATACATATTAAAGAATTTTTTACTTGACAACTATTTTTTCAATTCAATTATTTTGAAAGTATACATCTGAATTTGTTTGCATTTTTTTTATTTTTTTTGGTACTCAAAGCAAACTACAAAGGAGTTTCATCTCTGAGAGCATCTTCAATGATGATGGAAATTGATATCTGCAAAATCATTTTTACATCCCTATTTACATTCTGGTGGATCTAAATTCAAATTATGTTCTAACGAAAAGATCTAAATCCACTTTTTACCACAATAGTGGATGTAAAAAAAAAAAAAAGACGTAAATTTTTTTGCCAAAAATGCAAAATGAATTTTCTTTGCATCTCTTCGTTAGAGAGAATTTTGATCACTTTGAAGATCTAAATCACAATTTAGATCAAAATTTAGATCTATTTTACACCACAAGTATTGGAGATGCTCAATGTTTTTGAAATACATATACATGCTTGGTAAATTTTTTTTTTTTTAGGAAGTAATTATTCAAGGCTATGATACTTGAAAGACTTCCTTTGAAGAAATAATTGATAAACCATAGTTATCATTTAAAATCATAATTATTCTCTGTAAGCATATTCAGTACCCATTAAATAGTATATTATTTTATCATAGTAACATTTTCAATAAAATTATTTAAAAGGTTTTCAACATTCATCATACTGTAATATCGTATAGAAATGACTTTGCGTAATCTTTATATAAATTAATAATTTTTCTCGATTTCTACATTATTATTTTATAGAAATTTTAGTCAACATGCTAAGTCCATGTTTAGTACTGATTAAAATCTAAATTTTAATATAACTCAAAGTAAACAGTTAATTTTAACCACATATTTTATAGAACCACAACTTTTCAATAACACATTTAATCATCTTTTATAAAAATCTACTAAAAACTTGATATTAATCACCACCAAATAAGAGCTAATCTATGTGTTATTTGAGTTTTAAAATTATGTTATTTCAGCACAATGAATGAAAAGCAAAATTTTGACTATAATTTATGAATATTGTTAATTGTATATTATTGTATACATAATAATGTACAAATAGATGATATAGAAGAGATAGAAATAGAAAAGAGACCCAAAAAAAAAAAAAAGGAAACTCAATTATTAAAGTGATGTGCATATTTCACTCAAATTTACTTGGCCCGAGTATTAGACTTTTTTAGTTAGCATAACATTAGATATTTTTAGAAAAAATATTCAATTAATTTTAAAATTGTTAAGGAAAAATTTAATCTATTTTTATAGTTCAAGTTTTTAAAATCCTATCCATAATTAGTTCGAACTTTTGTCTTTTTATTTGTCCTGTGAAGATTGCTTTAAACTGAAAATAATAATAATAATAATAATAATAATAATAATAATAAATGAATAAATCTATCGAGAAAAAAATTAAACACTAAGTGCGTGTTTGATTTTGATAAAAATAAATAAAATGTATATTTGAAAAGTTAATAAAAATAGTAGATCCACGAAATATATGATCGAAAATTAGTTTGGCAATAATAATAATAACAACAACAACAACAACAACAACAACAATAATAATAATAAATTAAAAATAGATACCAAAATGGGAGTAAATTCCTAAATAATCATTTATAATTACAAGAAATCACAATATTATCAAGTTAATTACGAAGTTATAACATGGCACAATTTTATAAAGGAAAAAAAAAATATTTTTTCATGAAGAAAAGGTATAACGACACAATTAATCATTCATCTTTTTCACTAAAAAATTATTGAGGTTTTTAATTTGATAATTACCATCCAGTTGAACAAGTGAATATTGATTGAACTGGAAATTTATATATCCAGTGCTTTGATAGATCAATGATCGAGTGGGATGTGAAAACTATAGTGATTACATTAAATATTTGATGTTCATCTAGATTTTTAGTTTGTGGTTACATTTTCTCGCAGTATAGAGCTTGTCGTCGATTATAGCCTTACTTGGTACTTGTAGATGCAATTGTCCTTGATTTAGGGGTCATTTGGCATGACTTTCAAAAAGTCAAAATAAGCTTTTGAGATTTAAAAGTTGATTATGGATCCATATGACTAAATTTATTAAAGTAATTCTTCTAATTAGAAGAGTTTGAAGATGGAGTTGATCCAATTCGACTTCCTCTAAAACGCTTTTGAAGTAAGATGATATTTTAAAAATTAGTTTTCAAACAAAAATTAAGGTAACTTCTTTCAAAAACCATTTTACGGAAAGTTAAAGTCTTGTCAAACGAACTCCAAATTTAACGATCTTGATATTGCTATCTCAGAATTTTGGCTTGGGCCTCTATCTCTGCTTAATTTGAGTGGTGGGATGCACATATTGGGTTTTTTATGGACCCATATTGGGCTTGTGGGCTCCCTTTGAATATACAAATAATTCTTCAATGCATTCCTTTACAGTAATTCAAAATTAAATTGGTTTTCCACATCATAGAAATTTGAATATATGATTTTTCATCACTCTTCAACTCCATTTCATGATTCACCGGATCCCATATGCTATAATTTCTTACATAAATCTGTTTATTTCGTTGGTGTCTACTGACAAAAAGAGATTTCATGATGACACACTACTTGCATTATATGTAATTGTTTGAAATCTGCTCGGCCGACAAATTTAGCAGTACGCAAATAACCTTACAAGCGTATCATGCGATCTCTGAAAGAATCCAAGTCTGAACACGAATATGGTGTGGCATATCCTTGTTTTATTGGCTTTGCTATGTTAGACGTGTTTTTGTAAAATCAGATACGTTAGGCAAATAACTTCACGATTGGTTACATTCCAATCAGTACAAAATCATCTGTAGCCTGTAAATGAGATTGCATAATATTCAGATTTCTGTTATCTTGATTATTCAACTGAAATTTCAAAAAACGTAACAATCCATTTTATCAACGTTGGGCTGAAATACCTGTCTCTTTAAGTGGCTGAAATATTTGTCTCTTAGACGGGCATCCACCAATCTTGTACACATTTGTAGGATCTTCACGATGAATTTCAGCCAGCTAACAATACAGAAATCATGAATAGAAACTCTGAGAGACTTCCCATCATCTTCAAACCACATTTCATCTTCATTCGGCTGCCTAACTTCCAACACGAAGTAACTTGATTTCATTTTCTCTATTTATACAACTATTTGTATGCACGGTGTAATTTTTCTTCTCTGAGGCTAACAATTGAATTTATTCTTGCTTCAATCCTTCAATATGGTATCAGAGCAATGTGTGCTTCTGTCTTTTGATTCTTTACAATTCAATTGAATTTCTGTTCTCTTGTGATCAAATTACTTCTGGCATGTTATGGCATCAGCAGTGAATGCACCAAGCCAGAACAATTCCACATCATTGAGCAATTCCGTCATTGATGATGGATCTAGTCCTTACTACATTCGTCATTCAGACAACTCGGGGCTTGTGCTTGTATCACAATCGTTTACTGGTGACAATTATGCTTCATGGAATCGAGCCATGGTGATTGCTCTATCCATGAAAGAAAAACTTGGGTTTTATTGATGGATTATTGTCCAGGCCTAAAGACAATGGTGATCAACTTAATAATTGGATTCGTAGTAACAATATGGTCATCTCATGGATTCTCAACTCAATATCTAAGGAGATCTCAGCAAGTGTCATTTATTCTGAATCGACACAGGATATATGGATGGATTTGAAGGAAAGTTTTAGCAGAGGAATGGACCTCACATATTCCAATTGAAACGTGAGCTGATGAATCTAATTCAGGGTCAGTCATCTATTGGTGTCTATTTCACCAAATTAAAAATAATCTGGGAAGAACTCAGCAATTATAGACCAATATGTTCCTTGTGGAAAGTGTGTTTGTGGTGGCAATAAGAAGATTTCAGAGCATTACCAGACGGAGTATGTTATGTCGTTTTTAATGGGGTTGAATGATACATTTGCTCAAGTCAGGGGCCAATTGTTTCTTATGGACCCATACCTGCCATCAACAAGGTATTTTCCCTTGTTTCTCAAGAACATCAAAGAAATATAAACATTTCCAGTAACTCTAATGCTGAAGATTCTATGGCATTTTATGCTAAAACTAATCCTAAGAAAGTCAGCTCAAGGCAGACATAAAACAAGTTTCAAAGGAAGGAAAAGGCACATCTTTACTTACTGTGGACAAGCAGGTCATGTAGTTGATAAATGTTACAACTGGTTATAAGATGAGGCAGAAATCTGGTTTCACTGATCATTCATGAGCTACAAGCAATCGGTCAAGGCATGTTGCTGCTAATCAAGTTGTTTCTGAAACTAATTCAGAGCAAGTACAAAGTAATGCAGGAGATTTTATGCAATCTTTGAACTCGAATCAATACCAGCAATTAATGAATATGTTGAGCAATCATCTAGCGTCTGCAAAGGTTAACACAGGGACTGATGAACACTCAAATCAGGTGTCAGGTACTTGCTTCACTATTGCTCTTAATCCATGGCTAAATTCGCCTAAGCATTGGGTGGTGGATTCTGGGGCAACCAGCTATATAAGCTTCAGTTGATCAGCTTTCTGTACTATGAAACCTATTAAGAATGCTTGGGTTACTTTGCCAAATCATAAGAGAATTCATGTAAACTTCATTGGGACTGTGAAATGTGCCATAATCTTGTGCTTAAAGATGTGTCATATGTGCCACAATTTAAATTCAACCTAATGTGAGTTAGCTTATTAACCAAGGATCCTAACATTAAAGTAAGATTCTTTATTAACACGTGCTATCCAAGATATGCACAACCAGAAGATGATTGGCAAAGGTGCTGGTTTATACATAATGAATGATTCCCTATCTGAGTCAATAGAGGGTAATAGAAGTAACATTTTGGTTGATGATGTTTGTGTTTCCATTTCATCAGCTGTAAGTAAAATGAATGCTCATACATGGCATCACAAATTAGGCCATTTGTCTTTTCAGAAGTTAGCCAGTTAAAAGATCAATTGCATTTAAGTTGTGATAAATATAGAAACTGTAACTCAGCTCCTTGTAATTAGCGGTGACAACCGAGCCGAGCGATTCATTGGCTCGATCGCTCGGCTCGGCAAAAATGAGCCCGAGCACGAGCCGAGCAGGCCTGCTCGCTAGACGAGCTGCTCGGTAAGCAGCTCGTCAAGCATAGCCCACGAGACGTATTTTTTTTTGCGAGCCACGAGCCGAACTGGCTCGTGGCTCGTAAAAAAAAATTAAATTAAAATTCAGTGACCAGAACAGTCACTAAATTAAATTCAGTGTTAATTCAATGACCGTTCTGGTCACTGGACGACCGAAACGGTCACTGAATTTTTAGTGACCATTTCATTCCTTTATTTTTTATTTTTTTTCCATTTCATTTTTCTTCCCTATAAATATCCATCAATTACAACATTTTTTCCATCAAACTTACTATCAATCTCTCATTCTCTACTCTACTCATTACAATTTATTTACAAATCATTATCATCATTCTATAATCTATACTCTTCTACATTTTATTTTTACATTGTCGAGTTAAAATTTTAATTTTATAATTTATTTTCTACACTATTACACATAGCCCACGAGACGTATTTTTTTGCGAGCCACGAGCCGAACTGGCTCGTGGCTCGTAAAAAAAAAATTAAAATTAAATTCAGTGTTAATTCAATGACCGTTCTGGTCACTGGACGACCGAAACGGTCACTGAATTTTTAGTGACCATTTCATTCCTTTATTTTTTATTTTTTTTTCCATTTCATTTTTCTTCCCTATAAATATCCATCCATTACAACATTTTTTTCCATCAAACTTACTATCAATCTCTCATTCTCTACTCTACTCACTACAATTTATTTACAAATCATTATCATCATTCTATAATCTATACTCTTCTACATTTTATTTTTACATTGTCGAGTTAAAATTTTAATTTTATAATTTATTTTCTACACTACTACATAATTTTCATTCACTTCTCAATTCTACAATTTCAATTATTCACAAATGGACCCACGATCGTTTGTTGAAAACTTGTTCGGTGTCGAGGCCAAACACCTGCCCAAAGTCAATTTGGGAATGAATTCGCCGGTTAAAATGAATTACTCATTCCAAAAAATATTCAAGATTTTGACGTTCATGAAGGTAGTCATTCAATTGATTTGAAAGACGTTGATATTGATGCTAGTCATCCAATTGATTTGAAATGGGATGAAGAACCTACATAGATATTCCTGATGCAAGAGAGAAGAGAAAGGGGAAGAAGCGACAATGTACCATTTTAAATTGGTTCAAACTGGTCGTGTGATCGATGGAGTTCCAGAAACCAAAGCAGCATGTAAATACTGTCAACAACGACTAACATGGCAAAAAGGTATTGGAACCACCCACCTCAACCGTCACTACAAAACATGTGCGGGCAAACATGGGCTTCTTCCAGCTGGTCAAATGCAACTACAGTTTGGTAATCTAGGCGCCGGTGCTACTACTACGCCACTTTCTACGTGGATGTATTCGGATGAGAAAGCTCGAACGGGAATGGTGAAATTCGTTACCGCGACGGAGTTGCCACTAGCAAAAGCTGACAACCAATATTTCGTTTTCTACGTCAAACAATATCTTCAACCGAGGTACGTTGGGGTAAGTCGAAATACAATTCGTTCTGATACAATTGAATATTTTCTTCATTCAAAGAAACTATTGATTGTGGATTTAAAAAAATATGAGGGTGTGATATCTTTAACGTCGGATTTGTGGGAATGG
>CAIGRP010001592.1:0-18930 GCA_903798385.1 Fraxinus cuspidata
TTTAAAGTCAAGTAACGAAATTGTAAAATCCAATGCAATAGTAATAAACATTGAAGTCGCTGCCTCTAATATTGATGAAATGAACTAAAGAAAATTATAAACATTTTTTACATGCTAGTATCAACAAGTAAAATCTAATTGAACATTATCAAAGGAAGCTAAATTTCTAGAAGAGAAGAAATTCTTACCTTTTCACCTAATCAAAACAAAGAGGAGAAAATTTCAGAGATGGATAGCAGTCAGACCTTGCACAATGTTAACGAACGAAAATCGGATTGAAGTAAAAATACGTACAGAGAGTTGGAGACAATATTTTGTTTTACTAATGAGAATAGTAAAGTCCACCTCACTCCCTCGGGACGAAATTAGGTCTGAGAAATCAAAAGTGAAAAGCATGATGTCTTAGGCTCATAAAGGTTTGGATGTAAAGAATTTGTTTGCATTCGTGAAGGATATGATCGGGTGTAAAGGAACTTCTTTAAATAGCCAAGCCCAAAGAGCTAAAGTATTTTTATTGTTTTTCCTAAGCCTAGCGAATTAACGAACATGCTCCTAATATGAAATTTTACTCATCAACGCAATGAACAAATAATTGACAAAACTATACAAATATTTGCACCAAAAATTTATAGTGAATAATATAAATAGTCATACCTACTATCAGCAGAAAACAAAAATGAGAAAAATCCCAAAAATATCTGTGAAACCTCCCAAAATATGAAAGAACAAACATTAGATTGAAGTGATAAGGCAAGCTGAAGCAGAAATCAGAAACAAAATATTAAGCACCTCATCCAGAAGTGGGAAAAAAATTATTGCACACAGATTTCATGAATTGAAATTTGAAAACCTGCTCTCCAACCTCTCCATTTTCAACATCAATAACCCTCCTCATTTTCTTCAAGCCCCTTTTCCTCTCTCATTTTCCAACATCATTTCATCTCCTCCATCCAATGCACCATTATTATTAGCTCGAATATCAGGTTCAATAGGAAACAAATGCCCACTCCTACAATCTGTCATCGAATTTAACGGAATGGCGGTACACAAATCTCCATCCCATTTGCAGTCATTCAAATCCCATTCCTTGTTCTTCTTCACCACAGCCTTTAAATCAGATACTATTGGACTGTAGAAAACATTTCTCTTCTCCCAAAACTTAGTTTCCATATTTAACATACCATACAGCCAATACACAGTACCAATAGAATGAAGATGAAATTTAACTAACCCAATTTTATCAAACCACCCAGGAAAAAGAAATAAAGTTTTTATATGAACCCATAAAATAAACTGAGGTTTCAACACTAATTAGCCTATAATGAAGCTAAATATTTGAAAAACCGCACACTGACACTCCCATGAACCAAAACAAGAGAAACAAGCGTGTCCAATTCACCCTAATCTTCCAGCGAAAAATTAGTAATATTAAAATCCAAGTATGAAGTGTGATCTTGAAATTGAAAGAATAGCGATATTGTATAAAAAAATCAGAGAAGAATGATGGGCATAATGTCTATATCGAAATATTTTGATGAGGTTGAATCTCTAAAGATTGAAAAATAGTGTGGAAAGATTCAAAAGAATATTAAGAATATTTTTGGTTCAATTTTTTGTTGATACTTTTTTGCCAAGGGATTGAGTAAATATTTTTCCCCCTCTTTTTGAGGTATTTCATAATAATGGGAAACTTGCAATATAACCTTGCTTGGTAAAGCTTTTTGAAATTAAGACCACACTATTTTTCAATCTTTAGAGATTCAACCTCATCAAAATATTTCGATATAGACATTATGCCCATCATTCTTCTCTGATTTTTTTATACAATATCGCTATTCTTAGTCGTAGATTCTTCCTAGGATTCTTCACATGATTCTTGTGATCCCCAGTTCGCTATATTGACAAACAAGGAACTGGGGAAGGTAATGCGCCAATTTTAAAGGATTGTAATTTGTAAATTATCATCAGATTTTTTTTCTAATTAATGTTTCCGGTTTTTTCTTCTTCGGACTAATAATTTATAGCACATTAATTTCAAAATTAGGAAAACCATTGAAGATTGTTATAGAGTTCGAGTAATGATTATTATTTTGTTAGCTTATAATATAACTTTGATACACGTGATTTGTTAGAAAATATTAATTATAAAAATTTAATTAGTGATTTTGCTTCTAGAGAAAAATGTTTTTACATAATTTGTTGCATTTCAACGTTTATATGCAGTATTAGTTGAGATATTTCTATTTTTCGTTCCAAATTTGCCAATTTAAAATTGGTTGAAGAGGTTAGTGGTTTGGATTATTCTCCTTTTTCAGAAAATATGAATTCTTGGATGTTTGTAGGTGGTTTCAAGCACAAACCATGTTTTACTTGTATTTTTTTTCTTTTATCGTAAGTAAAAAACAAATAAACGTTTAAATATTATATTTTTGATAGATAGTAGTTTTATATTCAACAAATTAATACATAACTTTATTTTTATGCGCTCCTTTTAAAGATTTCCGTATAAGCACTTAAAATCTTTTGATCAAAATGTGCTCAACCAGTTCATCCGACGTGCACGAAGAAAGTAACGCGCATTTAGCCAAAATATACACGCTTTTGCCTCATTACACATTCACTGAAACCAGATCGTTGAATTGCTTGGCTTTTGATATTCCATAAACACGTGGTAAATAGTGAGCAACAATTAAAATATGGCAGTTCAGGCACCGGTGACAGATTTACTTGTACATTACACACACTAAGACATCTTTGGCGCTAAATACTTGAAAGTGCTTTATTTTTTAACATTATCTAATATGAAGCGATCCATATTTCCAAACATGTCGTAAGTGCATACTTGGCCAAGCTTAAATAATTTAGTTTTACTTATGGGTAGTTAAACAATTATTTTGTAGGTTAAATATTGAAATGAGCAAAGTAACCTTACCTTCTGTTTCAATTATGACAAAATAACCTATTCAAACATATTTGGAAACAAAATTTTATTCAAGTTTTGGCCAAATATGCTCCAAATTTTGATGACGAGAAAGGTGCGACATGGTGAAATGCAAATAAATGAATGTTAATCTGCCTTTTAGACGGAGAAAGAGTGGAAAACCTAATTTAGTATTATCGCCAGAAGCTATACTTCCTCCAGAATATACCTGCACCTTTCAGCATCCAAAGCAATGTATCTGTCGAGATAAAACACAAAAATGTATATACATGTATGATGCATCTATGTGTCTGACTTTTCTACTTTGATCAATATGGTTTATCGAGGAGCACCATTGAGGCACTTCCCTGTTTAAGCAATCTCCAAGGGTTCTTGTTAAAGAGTCAAATATAATGATAGCCGTCTACAAGTTTAGATGAAACACATTTTTCTTTAAATCTTATCTTCAAATGCCCTTTCTCATGCAGGCGGGTTCATATTCTTGTAAAAGTGTTAACACTTTTAGTACTATTTTCATAAATGGGTGACTGTAAAACATAAACTCAGAATACCAAGTTAGAAAAAAAGAAAGATGATATTGTATTGAACATGTGAATTGTGAGTGTGCATGTTTATAAGTGGGGAACCAACAAAACCAATTCCATAATTCAAGGGATAGCAGTCACTACATGCCTTATTATTATTATTATTATTATTATTATTATTATAGTGTGCGGGTGCGAGAGAGAGAGTTTAATTACCTTAAGCTGGTAATGACAGCTAGGAACGTATTATATAATTTGCCAAATTTGCTTGGCATGCAATTTTTCATCCCACTAATTCACTTATTGGTGGACGGTCCATGACACTGGATGCTTTCACTGCATTGCTCTGCAGTTGAGGGTCAATATCAGGTAGTTTAGGAACCTGTAATCAACGAAAACTTCTCAGTCCTCAAAAATTGGAGAAAAGTACGAGAAAAAAATGAAAAAGGCACAAATCGAAAAGTTAAACAACGAGTTCCCAATAATACTAATGAGAAGGACAAGCTAGAGAAATGATGATGAGAAGTAGAAACTCATAGGGTGCCATGGTATAATATTGTAGCACGGTCGTGAATCGTCATCATCTATGTATTACCTGCGCTAAAAGATCAATTGTTCTTCGTAAAAGACGAGCTAAATCTCCTTCATCCATGGCACAGTCCATCATAATCTCTCTCCAAGTTAGACCAGATGCCCAGGCTTCAACCATGCCAGAGAACTGGCTATCCAAGCAGCAAGGTATCTATAAACCATGGACATGCTTGTTAGGAAAATCTACACAATGCACCATTTATGTATGTCGAATGGATTATGCTAGTGGTACCTAGGGGTGTACCTAAGGGGTTACACCCCCCTCACATGGGGGTGGGACCCACTTGCATAAAATAAGGTACATACACACTTTCAAAAGCATTAACAAATAACATATTCTGTTACATCTCTGATGTATAAATAGGAAATATTTACAAAATACAGTGCTATTGTAACTTCAATAACGGATTGTGTTTTGTAAATTTGTCCAATTTCTTTAACGGAGACTTAACAAATATTTTATTTGCTAATGCTTTCGAAATAAAGTAGACAAATTGTTAGGCAGTGTAATTACACTCCACGTATGAAATATATTTAAATTTAATTTTGCAAAATATTAAGCAAACCCAATGTATCCCAATCAGTCCATGGATATTACCTTCACTCCATGTTTTTCCTGAAGTTGTAAAAGTGAGCTCCTTTGTTCATCCAAAAAGTTGATTACATTCATAACAGTGGTGGAAGGTTCATAAATATAGCTGCAGGGAACAAAAAAAATAAATGATTTGTCACATGCAATTGCATATTGATTGTTTTCAGATTTTTTTACCTATCTCCATTTACACGCACAAATTAAACTACTGAAAACTTCACTTTAAGAATTAACAATACCTATTATTCTTCCAAGGTCGAAGTTTAATTCCTTCAGACACTAGACTTCCAAAAACGGCAGCAAGCTGTGCAGGTTTTAGATCCAGGAGGATTTTATTTCGAAGAATCATCGCTAACCAGAGTTCATTTTCACCTCGAATTGCAGCAGCAGTTTCACCAAGAGGAAAAATGACATGCGTATTGATATCTAGTGCCCTAATTTCGTGTATGACATTGCTGATCTGGCACATTGGAAAAATGAAACAACATGTAGAACTGTGTTAACATAGGCAGTCACCATCTAACATAATTTATTTGTCTAGTAATTGAATTAATGTTACACTTCTATAATTTTACTCGATCCACTTAACCAGTTTTATAAATAGTAGCATATCTATATTGTAATCTATTTCCTATATTGCACACTTTGACTGGACATCTAAAACAAGAAAATATATAAACAAAGAGAATGACAGGCCCTAACATATACGATTATCACTGTATTGATGCTTAGAATTTTGAAATGTACAACTAGATAGAGCAATATAGCAGTTCTAAACAATTTTCCAACAGTAAGCAAATTTCAATTTTCTGCGCCAAATAGAGTCCTTTAAATTATGATAATTAATCTGTTGATTTAAAGATTAGAACAAAATTTGAAGCTTCGTAAAAACAAATGAAATAGACAACTCTCATCAAGTAATCATGAGATTATCACACTTTTTTTAAATCGTTTTAAAACAGCTAACCTTATGGAAGCATTTCACTAGTATCACATGCTCCATACTTTACCAACAATAATAATGAACATGCTAGCTGATAAGCATGCAGTATGTTTGCACGTAAGTTACCTGCAGAAACTCCTTCCAACCAGATGGTTCAATCTGCTCTATGCGAGTACTCAAACGACGTGATCTGGCCTTCAAGCGACGTATCTTCTCCTCGGTAAACTTAGCCATGTCTATAATCTTCTTATATTCTCTAAAGCCTTCTGTACGTGCTATCTTTTTCTTCAAACGTGCAACTTTGGTTCTTTGGTCCTTGTAGCATTCTACAGCATTATGATATGCTTGAGAGAATTGTAAAACCTAAGAAATTAAGGATAGAACCAAAAGTCAACTTCATGCACCTAAGTACAAACAAGTAACAATTGTACCACAAGCACTTGTCCTTTTTTAGTCATAAGCAAACTATTTCACCATTCGTCTTTTAGTCACGAACCCTCCCACTAATTGTTGAGTTAATTTAGGCCTGCTAATGATGGAGATCAAAGTGGCCCAAATACTGGATGGGCCGGGGTGACAGATTAGGAATTGGACGACTGACCAAATGCGTGTTTGAACTATGATGAAAGAAGAACCTTGTGCTTCTACACCAAATCAATGTTGCTATGGGGTGGTCGAAACCAAGAAATGACCCCTAGAGAATAATCTGCAATCTTCCATATCAACTTGAAAAGACAATTAGATTGAAAATCTAAAATCACCTATGCAGTCCAATCATGACATCCTTCAACACTTTGATGAACTTACCACCGACATATCTCATCATAATAGGTCAAAATATGCATATCCAAAAACATTGATTGAGTTGCAGATATGAGCATAATATAACCCAGAACGTAGCGAGTTTGGAAGGCAAATTTAAGAGACACATATTTATAATCAGAATAGAAAGGTACACGAAAAATAAATAAATAAATAGAAAGAAAGAAAAACATAAGGAAGGTAAATTCAGTTGCAAATCCCCACTCCAAAGTCCCACCCACACTCATTTTCTCCAGAGGAATTTACTCAGTAAATAATTTTTCCGTGCATATATTTAATACAACTAGTGATGTGGAATTGAAGATATACTCAGAAATTTAGCTTGTGAATAATTAAGACTTTAAACTCTTTAATCTACAGAAGGGAACTTGGGATTTCAAGTAAGATTAGACTACTGGCTTTATGAGATTTTGGTCCTATATTTTCCTTTGCTCTTCTATAATTTTGTCATCCTTGTCTCTTTCTTCTCTTTTTTGTCCCCTTCTTCTTCTTATCTCTCAATCTCCCCCTTCATATTTCTGCATCAAGTTTTGCATCAACGAGTCTGTCCTACTGTTAAAGAGTTCAGAGACTTTGAGACCTTGCATGTTTCCAGAACAATGCTCACATGCATTCTAAACATCAAAACTAAAAGAAATGCCAATGTGTGGAATTCATTTGGTTATTGAGTTCACCTCATCATCTTCAGAAAAACTACTTAAGACTGGCACATTTAAACTCCAAGACCATGTCTCTAGAGAACCTTCCATGCTCCAAAGACCACCAAGATCAGATTCTGCAAACTTTTGCCACTGCATGCTTTCCTTGTCGAGCAGCAATGTCATTATTTCACGAGGTAAAGCATCACCCAGAGCCAGAGCAACATTGGGAAAACCTGTTTTATAAACTGTTTTGACCCACTTTGGCGTGAAAAGGTACCATGAATTATCTGAACCAAGAGCAACATGGTAAGATTGTTCGGCACCATGTTCTCTCTCAGCATCTCTGGAATAAATATCCATGTCTACATTTAGTGCAAAACAATCAGAGTCGTGAACCTGTAAGGGCAGGCACAAAAGCATTAAGTGTTTTGTTTGGGAGAGATTATTTGAAGTGAAAAATGATTTTTTTGGAGAATATGTGGTTAAAAAAGTAAAGAATAGTTATGGATCTACGTGCAAAATTATTTTATTGGGAGAATGTGTGGTTGAAAATAAGTTTGAGGAAAAATAGTTTTCAAATAAGTTGTGCCAAACAAACGCTAAAACCGTCTCAACCAAGAGAATGAAATGTGATTGAAACTGAAGCAAAATATAATACAATAAATGATGATATTTTCCTCTGTAAGCAGTATGGTAGCATGTGCAAGTATGTGAAGTTATAATGGATTAGTTCTTTGAAGGGAAGTTCATATGTTAAATCAGAAGATAAATATGAAACATCAGGATCCAAATTAGGGGGTTTGAGATCTCATCAGTATCAATGTTTGTTATATGTGTCTTTTTTAGGTAATGGTAGCCTCCACCAAATAAAAATCAAAATGCAGCAGTATAATGTGCAAACAATTTTAAAAGATAGCAAGCTGCAAAGGACGCAGCATGTGGCAGAGACAAGAATAATGTGCTTCAATCAGAAACAGAGAACGTGTTCCAGTAATCTTGTTATCACAGAGGACCTAGGCTGCAGCATGAAACTTCTTGCAATATGGCACAACAGCATGCCTTTTAGTAATTTAACGAATATATTTCAATGCCAGCAAAACGGATAACTGAGAAAGGAAAGAGCGAAAAGGAGAGTTAAAAATCAAGCTTACAATATTTTTAACTTTTGAAGTTTTCAATGAGTCAACCATTCCCAAGTAAACAGCAGGGATTTGATGCTGAACTCCACCTGAATCACTATACTGTAAACACATAAAAGGTAAATGCCCCTCTCCTAGCTCCTTCAGTAAAGGTTTCAAAGAAAACATTCTTTCAAGTTCCATCCTTCTCCGCAGTTCAGTCCGGAGGCGCTTTTCTTCCTGAGAGGGAAAGATAAAATCAAGTAAATCATATAGAATTAGGAACATGTGTCTAAATAAGAATAATAACAGTAAATAAACAGTCCAGTCTGGGAAAATAAAGGTTGGAAGGATATGAGTGATAGAGATACCCTTAATTCTTCCTGAAGATCAGCAATTTCCTTATAAGCTGATTGTGTCAACAGTTTCTGGCTCTTTTTATCAATAGCTTCATCACTTATTTCTGAAGTCAGCATCTCTATCTCATTTTGTATTTTAGCAAGCTCCTCCTTTGCAGCAAGCATGACATTGCTCCCAACGTAATTTCCAAAACTTTGCTCAACTAACTTCCTCGCTTCTTCCAATGTCCGTCCTGATTGAGAGACATTCGGGTCATTTGGTTCAGGGGATCGTGTTACTTTTGCACCCTGCAAAGCATGACATGTGAAGTCCATGACACTGAGATAACTAGGCCAAAGAGAAGAAGCATTGAAGAACATACCCCAAGAAGATTAAGCACCATTCCATATGAAGCAGTAAATTGCGATACAAGAGGTTCAAGTCCAGAAAAGAGAATTTTGCAGGATTCTTCAGCCCCTTCATATGGTGTCTGAACAAGAACAACATGACCTCTTTCATCAATGCCTCTTCGACCAGCACGTCCTGCCATTTGGAGCAATTCATTTGAAGTTAAAAGAGAACGCCCACTTTCAGTTCTTTTGCTCAGAGATGAAATAACAGCTGTCCTAGCAGGCATGTTGATTCCAGCAGCTAGCGTTTCCGTGGCGAAAACAACCTTTACAAGCCCTCGTTGAAACAGCTCTTCTATGAATGATTTCCACAGGGGAAGACAACCAGCATGATGTGCTGCAACACCTCGGAGAAGGCCTTTCGCTGAAGATTCCCTCACAGCATCAGGATATTGGACACGGAACCTTTTCAGGGCCAGTTCTACTTCACTTATCTCACATTCATCCAGTAGCCTGCAGTCTTCCAGGTACTGGACAGCTGCATCACATCCTTTTCTGCTAAAAATAAACCAAACTGCAGGAAGCATATCCCTAGCTTCAAGATGCCACAATGTGTCTATAACTTGAGGCACCTACGATATGAAACCAGAAAATGAAATGACCCACAATCCATGTTATTCTTTTAAATTATAAATCGTAAGTGGAGAACAGAATCAGTAATTCTCATCCAACTTGATGTCAACCAAAAATAAGTCATCAACTACTAGCTCATACTTGTGAACGACGAATAGTGGTCGCGTCATTCTTTGCACGGGAAGGTACATCATTACCATGTCTTCTAGGTTTCCTTCTTCTAGACCCTTCGTCCTTGTACAAATTGTCTCCTGATGAATCAATCTGTAAATAGCTGAGTGACAGCCCCCTGTTTCAGTCAGAAAAAGGAAACAAGCTGTTAGTCCTACAAGATCTCCACATTGGGACCCAACAGATATTATTTTCAAATAATTATCATGAAACTATTTCTTCTGAATCCATCCATTCCTTCTCGGCAAAGGCAGTAAACACACTGCCACTTGATGACAGGTCTACAATAATCATCCAACTGAGGACGAGCACATTGACACATCTACTTCTTCATCAGTAAATAGAAGGATTTGAAATTTTTAAACGGCTACCTTCTGAAGACTTGCAGTGGAATTTTATTTCTAGTATAGGGGCTTTGCAAGTCCCGATGCCCCCACAAACCTCAGTTTTGATACAGTTAGTAATACGACAAGCTTACTTCTTTCAATAATTGAAACATCGCAAAAACAAAGTAATAATGGAAGGGGTTAAACAATAACAACTGTAACTATCACTACTGCAGTTCCGTGCTGCAACCTTCAGAAATATCTGAATTTTGACCATATATGAAGTATGAACAAGATATTATGTTTATTAGTAAAACAAGTTGGATCATATACTCTAAAACTATGGTTCAAACTTTTGCCTAGCATAATATAATATGAAAAGGTATGCTTTCAAGCATTTTTACTTTCTAGTAAAGAGCGCAGTGAAATGTAATCATGAAATGATAGGAAGATCTGCCCAAGCAAGGTGATAGTCGTGGATTCATTTTCATACCCAATCTTTCCCAGTAAAACAAGGTTAAGAATTCAAATTCTGATTGATTTTGGCTAAGCCTACTGTAAATTTGAAATCAAATAGTGATAAAGGACGACAAAAATTACCTATTCATGCTTGTGCCTTTCTCATTAAGAAGCGGGTATAGAGCTGTCTTTGTAGAGAAGTGCCATGTCAAAGGAACTGGGCGCTTAGAGGAAGTTACCAACTCAGTTTTCCCATGAATCTTTAAACATCAGTATAAACAATAAGGAAGTTAGTCCAAAATATAATTCTCCTCTGAACTCTTTGCAGATAATTAATTAATTAATTAGCGGATTCATAACTTCCAGGTCAGAAAAATTAAAATTGGAACATATTTTCTCTATAAGTACAATTCATTTTACGTCATTAAATCCCAATTTGATCTATAAAAGTGTGAGATGGTACCAACTTGCACTAAAGAGGCACAAACATATCTAAAGAAAAAGTCAAATTCACAGGTAACCAAAAGTATCAACAAATTGGACAAACAGTGCCACTTTTCAAGTTTTCACAGGATCAAATATAAATTTGTCAGGATTTCCACCAAATACAAGAAATATGAAACTTTAAAAATTGACAGAAAATACAATACCACAAAAAAACCAAGATTAGCCCAATGATAAGTTAGTCAATCAAAGCTGTACATATTTCAAATAAGGCCTTTATCCATTTTTTTCCATAGAAGGCACAGTTGAAGCAAAATGGAGATCTACAACAAACATGTGTAGCAAGAGATCGTACATTTTGAAGTTTGAAACAACCACTATACTCTTAAGAAACAGCATTATGCAGGACACTATCTAGCAAAGAAACTGCAAAATAGAAGTGATAGCTGCAGTACCTGACCAATCCAACCTGCCAGCTCATCAGGATTGGCAACAGTTGCTGACAGACAGATAAGTTGAACTTCTTTGGGGCAATAAATAACCTACATGATGACAGCAACAATTAATTGCATGAAGCAAATAATTAGGATAAAATATCACAGAATTGAGAACGAACATACAATCTCTTCCCACACAGTACCCCTAGATATGTCACTCAAGTAATGTACTTCATCCAAAACAATCACATCCACGTGTGAGAGTCCTGTTTCAGACGAAGTTACTCCAACACTGCATCACAACATTATTTATTTAAAATTAGGAAATGAAATAAAATCCCGGTTTATGTAAAAACTTAATAATCTGTAGGAAAAAATAATGGACCAACAAGTATCAAATGCCTAGAGAAAAATAGGACAACAGGTGACATACTTTCATTAAATGATATGTGGAGAGAAAAAATATCAACAAGTAAAAAAATGAACACCCAAGATTCAGAATACAAATGGAAGAGTTAAGACAGAGTGTCAATATTGACAGTTTGTTTTAGATACGTCATTTCTGGAAGAGAAAGTATGAACTTCGAGAAAGAAGTCGGCAAACTCTTTTCATGGCACTTTAAAGACACTGATGAAAGGATTCTTGAACAATCATAGGTTGTTTTGAAAATCCTTAACAAGGATAATCTACTATAGATGCCAATGTAACGATAGTAATAGAACTGGGGCCTCAAAAGTGAAAGAGCTATGAGGAGGATGAAGATGAGAACAGAAATTGGAATGGATGAAATTTGTAGAAGTATGGGAGTGTCCAAGCAAGGTGGGTAATTATGGGGTCAGCAGATCTATTCAATAATATCTTAAATAGTATAAAGATGTTTTATGGGTAATTGAAGAGTGTCATGGTGTCTATCTAACACAATATAGAAGGTATTGAAGATTGTACAAATTACAAAGGTATTAAGCTCATGAGTCATACTATAATATTATGGGATAGGGTGATTGAGCACATATTAAGGTTTATTCAAAGGCATCAGAAAACAAGTTTAGTTATGTGCTAGGGAGATCAACACTAGAAGCCACTTTGGGGGTTGGGGGGGAGGGGAGCATGTGATAGCAATGAGATTTTTTACAATAGATGAGAGTAATAATGGCAAGAATTTAAAAGAGTGGAGGTCAAGGAATCAGCTATAGGCTATTGACAAGACCTTGGATTCAAAAACAAGGTTGTGCGGCATGAGCTTTCATACCCAATTCTTGATTTAAAAATAAGTTAACTATGCAATGAATGGAAAATGCATCCGAAAAAGACCATGCAAAAGAAGGGCCACAATAAAAAATGCACCTCTGGTACAGCATATTGCGCAAAATCTCAGTTGTCATAATTAAAACCTGACCATCTTTGTTAACTGCAGAATCTCCAGTAAGAAGCCCAACATTACTATCACCAAATGTCTCTCTGTGAAATCGTAGATAAGTGGCAAAAATCAGTAACATGACCACAAAAATTTTATCAGAAATAACACAAAAATTTTAAAAATTCCAAACCTGAAGTCACGGAATTTCTGATTCGACAATGCCTTGAGAGGAGTAGTGTAAAACAATCTCCTTCCCCGGGCTACGGTGGCAACTGCAGCAGCTTCAGCAATCAAAGTTTTGCCACTGCTTGTTGGTGCAGAAACTACAACTGAGGAACCTCTCAAGAATGCTTGAATTGCTGATCGCTGGACACAAGCAAGGAGATAAACTCCATAAGTTCACTTGTGCACATAGATTACTACGAATACGTATTATGCATATTTAAAAGACGAAGTGAGCCTGTCAATGATTGTGCTTCATGCAATAAAAACTTTGATGACATAACTGTAGCACTATCATCCTAATCCTAATAAATAAAGTAGAACGCTGGCATTTTACACATTGTGCTTCAGTGTTGTACTTGATCTACGAGAATGAGAACTTCTTTACGTATGCTCACAGATCCAGTGGATCTAGTGTTCACTGTGCATTACCAATTGTACTGGGCTCTGCCAAAACCGAACTGTTTCAAATCAACTGGATATCCTGTTATACATTCTCATTGGCCAACCAAGTTATCATGCATACTAAAGCTTTTCTATTCATTGCTTATTAACACTCATACTTGACTTTTTAAAAAGAATAAATATGTCAACAGGTATGTCTTTACACTCTGCTTACATATTATTCTATACATTCACGACTATAAGTACATTATACAGAGACACACAGGCATTGGCGCAAACATGTAGTGAAACTCGAACCATCCTGATATATGTAAATAGTTGTCCCTTATGCAGTAATAGTAGCTTCTCTACAACAGTTAAATGATCGTGCATAGACAATAGACACGTCTTAAGACCAGATTACACCAAAAAAAATTGAAAATTAAGATTAACCTGAAATTTATCGATTCTGAAGTCGTAAATAGACGACAGCTCCTCAACGTCAATGATCTCCTCACCAAACTCTCGCACTTCATTTCGTAGCCTCTCAACCCTCTGCCACTTGAATTCCTCAAATCTCGACTTATTCTCATTGGCATAATTGTTCTCCACCACGACTTCCTCATACTCTTCTTCTTCCTCTTCACTCTCTTCACCTAATTCACCAGAAACGACGTCATACTCTTCTGCCACCACGTCATCGTCCTCATCCGCATCGGTTTCCGCTTCATTTTCTTCTTCGGAGAGTTGAGATTGTGATTCGATTGGAAAATTTGACTTGGGGAATTTGTATGAAGTTTTGAATTGAGAGCAATTTGTAGTGCGGAGGAATTGGAGGGGTCGGAACTGGAGAAAAGGATTTATTAGAAGAAATGAAGAGGATTTGTCATTGTATTTAGTGAATGTGAGGTGTGAGAGAGAGGAGAGAATAGAGAGAGTAGTCATGGCGGGAGGCGCCGTGTGTTCTCCTGTTCGAGTTGGAGGAGATATTATTATTATCATTTTAACAAAAAAAGGCAGATAATATTAGCCGCATGAAGATAAATTTGGAAATTTACAGATGTGGACCTTCTTAATGCGGCGGGCCTTTTTGGGAATTTTATCCAAATAGCCTTCTCCGTAGCAATAATAATAAAGCGATTATGCATTTTTTGTCCTCGTTATTTTCAAAATGAATTAAACTATTTGTACAATATTGATTGATAAACATCATTGACAATGTTGGAGGAAGGAAAATTTGGATCAATGATTTAAAAATAGTTCTTGACAATGTTAAAAATAAATAGATGTGATGATGTCAACAAATGCTGTCATTCATGATTGTATAAATAAGATTGTACAAATAGTATGATTGTTTTAAATATATTTTTATCTTTCTAATTTTTTATCACACGTTCAATAAAATAATATACACAAATCCAATAAATATTCTTATTTTTTAACCATATATTCTCCATCAAATCACTATTCTAAATGCATTTTTAATTAAAAAAATCAGGCTCCATCGGGCTCTATCATAAGTTTTTTGAATTTTAAATAATTTTATGGGTTTGATAAAACTCTCGAATCGAATCGAACTGAATTTGCCCAATCGAATCGAGCAATTCGATTCGATTCGATTCTTCTTAAATTTAAATATCCGAACGGTTATCAAAATCGAGAACCAACAAGTTTGGTTTGGTTCTCGGTTCTAGACCAATGATCGGATAAAAATTGAATCTTCCTATTTTCTAAAAAATTTCATATTAAATAAATAAAATTATTTTGATTTTTTTCTAAATAAATTTGTCGACTAATTAATGGAGTCCAAAAAATTCTTTTTTTGTTTCATTTACCAACTAATTAGTTGAGCAAAAAATAACTCAAGCTCAACTTTGTAATTCAAATTTCAAATAATCAAAATTGAGCGATCTAAATTTTTCTCAATCGTTCGGTGGTTTCTCAAATAATCGAAAGTGTCTGTCTTCATCTTACCATTTTTATGCCCTATTCATGAAATCAGAAATTTGTATGAATTTGTGAATTGATCTTATTAGATAATTTGTTATTTATATATTTTTAAATTGAACGGTCATTTTTATAAGAGTTAATGCAACATTGTTGCAAAAACTAAGATTGAATATGTCATTAGTTGGATTAATGTAATGTTATTGTAAATGTTAAAAAAAATTAATTATGATACAGAATCGACTGAAATCGAACGAGTTTGGTTCTATGATTAAATTTAAATCCAACGATTTCACTTACTAAATACTTGAAAATTCTAGTTCAATTCGATTATATTTAGAATTGAACCAAGTCGAATCATGTCCAACTCTAATTTTAGGTTAAATGATTTGTTCATTTAACTTGCATAAACGGCTCAATTTCTCTTTTAAGTCAAATATATTTGCAGTTACAAATTATACAAATGTGTATAATAAATAATAGAGAGCTACTATTTGTATAGAGAATAAGTTGCCAGAATTAATATAGATGACAATAGGCAGTTTTTTGTTGGACAATGGCAAAAAAAAAACAGACAGACCAAAAATAGCATTTGTATTAATTATGGCAGTAATTCTTCTGTATGAAGAAAATTGCTATAAACAATATTTAAAAAAAGATTGAGTAGTAACATATGTAGGTCCCACAAATCAGCATTCAAATATTGATGTAAATGTTTAGATTTATGAATTTCATACAGGAAAGGAAACTTATTCTGCTTACATATAATATAACACATTATTCACAAGAAATAACATAATCAAGATTTTGTTTAGCAAAAACACATTGAGTTTGTAGAGATTTTAATTCTTTTCTCCTTGTATGACCTAATCTATCATGCCGCAGTTTTGTAGAAGTGAGTTTATCATTTAAAATTGATGCAATTAGGCTCAAGATTGATTTTGCTTCAAGAAAATATAAATCATATCTCTTTAAAGACAAAGTCACAATCCCTAAAGATTTTAATGTCTCTGACCTTTTCTTTTTTTTTTTTTTCTGTCAAACTCTATATCATCTAGCACTCCTAGTTATATAAGATTCCTCTCAAGTTTAGGTGCAAATCTAGATTTTTCAATTGTTTAGTAAAATCTGTATAGTTTATACTCCACTAACTTTGAGGTCATGTAATTTCCCCATAATCACTTGCCCTCCCAATGGGTTTATCAAAGTTAGTAAACCACTTTTTAAGTAGGCACATATGAAAAGAACCGTTTAAACGAAGAGTCTAATCTTGATTCAGATACTATATTTACAAGTATAATTTCGTTTTCAGTTTCCTCCCCAATGTAATCTAAAACTACATTGCCTTCCATGTTATTATTGTCTTTTAATCCATTTTGCCTCTTATAGCAATTATTGAAAGTTTAACACTACCGCTATCGACTAATCTTTTGAAGTTTTTCATCACAATTGGCAAGGTCCTACCGAGTTTTGTAAATATATTCAAGTTTTCATCCAAATCAACATAGAGATCCATTTTAAAAGAAAATAATTGTTTTGAAGTTTATTTCATAACTCAGATTATCTCAGATTTCCAAGGTCTCGCAAGAGCTTTTGGACAGACATTAGTCTCCAAGAAGTATTTGTGAACGAAAATTCAAGTGAAACAACAAATAATCTAAACTATTTGCAATATACCAAATATAAAAACATACCATATAGAAAAAATCTCACCTAGAGAGTATGCAAATTAAACAGTCACTAATCTTTGATTTTTTATCGATATTTAGCCTCGACTTTTCATAATTGTTTTAGATCTTCGATTTTCACTAAGGTTTGGCCTCAATGTTTCAAGATCCAGACTTTGATACCATTAAAATGCTGAGAAACCATAAGTGATTAAAACAACAAACCAAACAGATCGAGAATGAAAAATGTAGAAAATAAACATAGAACATAGGAGACTTTTTTGGTCGAAGCTCTAGAGGTTTAGTGACCACTCCTAATATCTAATCCTCTGTTGAGTATCCATAAAAGTGGATAATGATCGTAGGACTGGAATCATGTCAAAACAACAATTAAGGTACAATAATGACAGAGATTAAACTGAACGGGCTTATACTTTCTACAGTCACCATGAAACAACCTAATCTACACACTTTTTGTATGACAGATCATAGACCACCAAATTCTTAATCTTCTTACACCAAGCAAGAATTAAAACCAAAATGAAGTACAAGTAGAAGAAGAGAACTATGGTTTTTCGAATGATATTTTCGTGAGAGAAAAGAATGAGAGAATAAGAGATTAAAGTCTCTCAAATGCCAAAATCAATTGATTCTTTCAAATGACCAGACGAAGGGTCAAGCCAATCAAACATTACAGGAACCTTCATCCAACGATCACAACAAATCCATGTGTCATCGTCTCAACAAAGACCTCCACTAATAAAGTCGCATTTCACAAACACGCCTTCATAAATATTGGTAGCACATGGCACATATGCGCATTTCTTAAAACGCGTATATTTATAGTAAATCATATGCACGTGTAAAAAAGACTCTTAAAATTGCTCCAAATACGGCTTATTCACAGACTGCCATTTGTTTCCTCTTCAAATTTAACATTGTCGCAACAATTCTAACGTTATTGGCATTGGAGCTGTGGTCCGTAATCATTGTGGTGATGTGATTGTTGTCGGAGTATTGAAGTAGGTGAATGCCTCTGTTTCTGAAGTCACCGAACTTATTTAAAACAATGTCAATCTCTAACTTTATACCGTTAAAATGCCTTTGATTTTTGACACGAGATTTATTTCGATCAATCTTCAAGTCCTCTAAATTTCATTGCACGACATTTATATGGAAATTATAGGATGTACCAAACCATCACTCCATTTTATTTATGCACTGTGTGAACATATACTAGCAGCACAATAAAAATGAAGAGCCGCAGCCTTTGGACGTTTGGTGACGCACACACGAGGCACAAGCATCCGTTTTGCTTTGTGAAGTCAAGAAATTTTGTCCCTGTTTGACGACCATACTTTTGAAAAAATAGAGTTTTGAATAATGATTTTTATAAGAATGTATGAATAAAAAGTAGGAAAAAATTTTAAGTTTACGTGCAGAATATTTTATTATCTAAATGTGTGGTAAAAATGAGTATATATAAAAAAAAAAGAATTTTAAAATTATGGTTGTCAATCAGGGAGGGACTGCTACTACTTACCAACCCATAACATTATTGACTTATAGTTTATTAAAACCTTAAATCTTTGATTATAACAAACAAATTAATCTTATTTACTAACAATTGAATTTAAAGTAATTATAGTCTTTAAAGCATTCAATGATAAATTGATCGATCATCGTCAAAAGATCTTAAAAGACAAACGTCAAAGAAAGATTAAGAGTTTAAAAACCAAAACGTCAATGAAAGTTCAAGACGAGAGCCTAAAAGTAAAACTTCGAAACAAGATCAAAGACTAGATTTCTTAGTTCAAATGTAAAGGTTCTAATACAAAATCTTAAACAATGAATAATAAAAGCTCGAAAATTGCTTAGTGCACTAAAAGCTATTTTAATTATCACTTGCATAAAATGTTTTGATCAAAAGTAAAATTGATTTTCCAACTGATGTTTGAACTTCTATCATATTTTAAAAACATCATTTACCTTGAAAACTAGTTAAAGACTCATTTCAAAAG
>CAIGRP010001594.1:0-31355 GCA_903798385.1 Fraxinus cuspidata
TTTCTTCAGCTAAATTACAGTACCCCAAAGCACCCCCACCCACCCCACAACACATGGCATTCTTTTCTTTTATATAAACCCTTTTTGGTCACACTTGCATTCCCACCACACCAGTCTATCTTTACCCACTCCCCTCTCTCAATCAAGAAAAAAAAATTGATCTCCTTTTTGTTTCTTCACTTATTTCTTATCCAAAAATGGCGATCAGAAAATCAAACAAATTGTCACAAGCAGCAGTAATAAAGCAGATCATGAAGAGATGCTCGAGTTTAACGAAGAAACATGCAGGATATGATGAAGAAGGGCTCCCTGTGGACGTCCCAAAAGGGCATTTTGTAGTGTATGTTGGGGAAAACAGAAGCAGATACATTGTTCCAATATCGTTCTTGAATAAACCTGAATTTCAGATGCTTCTGCAACGTGCAGAAGAAGAATTTGGATTTGATCATGATATGGGACTCACCATTCCTTGTAAAGAAGATGATTTTCAGTCTCTGACGTCAGTGCTAAGATGGAATTAATCTAAAGTTTCAAATAATTTTCAGGTTACTGCAAGAGAGAGATCAAGAAGCTGCTGCTTTACTGCTTTTTTAATATTTTCTTTCTACTTTATTTTTTGACTGTAGACTGGCTAACTCAGAACCCATGATGAGATTTGGGTTTAGATTATGTAAATCTAGGGAAAGTGGTTTTTCCTCACAGAGGTGTTTGTTTGTTCCCTGTCAGAGCACTAATTATGTAATTTGATCCTCTCCAATATAAACTTATATTCCAGTTCTTGTTTACCTAGCTTCTTTCTTTTTCATTTTCATTTTTCATTCAAAGAAATTACTGGTTATCAAAGGAAATAAAGACATGATTTAAATTTGCACACAAGATAGTCAAGTACCAGATGAGGTAAAAAGGTTGCTCATTTATAAAACAATAATTATATTTGTACAAAATATATTGACAAAAATGGGTGATAAAATGCCATATGGCAACCCCTTATTGGGGGCGCTGGGTTGCCTGCGGCGGGAGCCAATAAGGGGCCGCCATGTGACATTTATCATCCATTTTTGTCAATTTTTTTTGTAAGTATAGCATTGCTCTTTATAAAATATAAATAAATATTTATCATCCATAACGGTTTAAACTTTTAGATAATATAATTCGAAAAATAACACTTTAAGAGCACTAATTATGTAATTTGATCCTCTCCAATATAAACTTATATTCCAGTTCTTGTTTACCTAGCTTCTTTCTTTTTCATTTTCATTTTTCATTCAAAGAAATTACTGGTTATCAAAGGAAATAAAGACATAATTTAAATTTGCACACAAGATAGTCAAGTACCAGATGAGGTAAAAAGTACGAACAGTTGCTCATTTATAAAACAATAATTCTATTTGTACAAAATATATTGACAAAAATGGGTGATAAAATGCCATATGGCAACCCCCTATTGGGGGCGCCTGCGGCGGGAGCCAATAGAGAGCCGCCATATGGCATTTATCACCCATTTTTGTCAATTTTTTTTTTGTAAGTGTAGCATTGCTCTTTATAACATATAAATAAATATTTATCATCCATAACAGTTTAAACTTTTAGACAATATAATTCGAAAAATAACACTTTTCTTGAACCATATGTACTTCATGCTTTCATTTTATTTCTATCTCGAAATCTAATAACTTTTTATGAACAAATCAGGAATATTGCGAAGAAAGAAAAACACGACTTTGCAACTAAACACATCTCAGTCGCAAGGTATTCGTCGCTATGGCACACTTGATGGTTATATGTGTGGAATCTAAGAGATGGGCAGGCAAAAAGTAAATAAAATGGTCCCAAAATTTCCAGAGCAACTTGATTTTTGGGCAGTGAAATTATTTGTTATCCTAAGTACTGGTGTTACTTCACTGTCTATTGATTCATGGATGGAAAAGATAGATACTGTATCATCATTAAATCTATCAACTATGTTTAATCCTATCCTGAATGTCAATTAATGGAATTGTGGTCCTTTCAGCCAGTTCTTACTTTCGTTTGTCCGTACCAATTGGACATCTCGCTACAAAAAGAAAAAAAAAGGCATCATCGTGACAAGAGATCTTCTTTCAATTTTAGCAATGTTTCTCCATATTTGAAAGATGAAACAAATAAAGGCATCATCGTACTTCATCGCATGTAAATGTATAAAATAGTCTCTTTTTTACGATAAAGTGTAAGGTACTAACGATGAATAGCAGTAAATTTCACGATTTCATTTCATTTATATCTGTAGTTCTTAAGTAGATAAATCCATGTTCAAAATGAACGTCAATTCTTCGAACGCGTACACCTGTTGCACAACATTATATATTCTGAGGAGATCAGTCTTAAGGACAACAATTTATTGAGCTTCGACCGACTACTTTTAAGCTTAGTTATTTCTTAGTTCATCATCGAGTTCTAAATTTTGGGCACTTGAGTAGAAGAATATATTTATAATCTCATATTTTCTGTATATTCATATATTTTTAAAATAAGACTAGATCTACATGTGTGTTTTGTCGTTAGAAATTTATCCACTGTTTCAAAACTTTTACATTGTACAGTACTAAAAGTTCATGCAGGGTTTCTTGCAGCTTTCTGGGATAATGTCCTAAAGCAGCCAATTTTTTTTTTTTTTTTTAATATTAAGCTCTTCATGCACATCTTAATCCTAATATTTAAATATTGAGAATAATAAGATGGGCCCACGGACCAAATTTACATAGAAAAAAATATTCACGTGCAGAATAGTAGGGTGATCGAACAGATGTCATGTATCCGTTTCAATAAACCCCATTAATAATTTTTTCCCGTTTGAGGAGTTGTTCTTAGTTTTGATTTGTGTGGAATTTGTTTGACGTCAAAAATTGTTTGGCACTTCATCAGCCTTATGGGTGAGATTAACCATATTTACTTCATGGATGGGTGTTTTTTTCTTCTTCATTTTCATTATTTTGACTGCCAAACAATGCTGGTTAGTCTTTCGACCATCCCACCATTTCCCATACTCACAAAAAATCGACTTGGTTATATACATGGGCGGAGCCAGGAAAGTAACTCAATGCGGACACAGTTTATCGATGTTGGACGTTGAGTTTTTGATTATGAATTTAATGATGATAAAAATATAAAACGATATTACAACAATACTAAAAATGGCATAGTTTATAAATTACATTTATTTCTTGCGAGTTTTCATACTTTGATATCGTTGTACTACAACTTTATTATCAATCTTCAAAAATCATCAGTACAATAACTTCATTATCGAGCTTAAAAAATATATATTTCTCTACATAAACAATTGTGCTATCATTCATCCACTAATCACCCATCCAATTATACAATATGTCATTTACAATGCTTTTTGCAGAAAAGACTCTCTCCACAGTTGCGGTAGCAATACTAAAGTCAAAAGTTTGTAAACCAATGAATATACCACATTTTTCTTTGTCAGAACTAATTTTTCTACAAGATCGCCAAGGTCGTTCAATCCTTCAAATTCTTTGTTAGATCTCACGTCAAAAATATAAGTCTCAAGTTAAGCACAACGATAATGGTTTCAGACTTCACTTTTGAGATGTGCAGCGGGCATATTCATTAAAAAAATAAAAAATCAAGACACATACCTTCAAGAAAAATGATAATAATTTTTAACAAAGAACGCAACAGACATATTCGACTTCTTTCAGAATGTATCTACAAAAAACCGATGAAACATTAAAAATATCACTCCGTATAATCAAATCCCCTCTGTATTAATAGACATTTAGGAACCTAATAATATAAACACCACATACAAACTCTAATTCAAAGAACCAATCATCTTTATAACGTTTTATTCACCTCGTTAAACTTACTGACCACGTTATGATAAAGACAAGCTAATCATCTTTATAACTTTTTATTCACACTTTTCGAAAGCACGGTACACGAAGATCATAAAATCTCGTAGAGTTATTTTACAGTTGGTTCATGGAAGGGGTGGAGCCAGTTGTGTTGGGAGTTGGCAATGTTAGTAGGGCATAAATGTTGGTTTCAGTAATAAGAGTATTATTTTTCATGTGCTCTCTGACTGACTGAGAATTATTACATTGTACTCTGACTGAGAATTATTTCATATGCAAAATATTTTGCACTTAATACCAAAAAATTTTCCTTACTTTTTAATCACACGTTCCCTTAAAAATTATTGTTCAAAACTATGTTTTCCACAAATAATGGTTGACAAACAGGTTGAAAGCTCTAACTAATATCTTCAGTTTTTGAACAGCAAAATAGTGTCTACTCGTTGCATGACTAAGGTTCTTCATCTGTCTTAGTCCATAACTCCCAATACATTTTACACCACCCACTACATCTTTATATTTGAGTTCTCTGATTTGGGGAGACTTCAGGCTATTCACGAATATGCTCATGCCTTTAAGGTGAACGTTAAAAATTGCAAAAAATAGATCTGTAGAGCATGAGGATGAGGATGAGGATGAATGAAAACAGATGAGTTTATCTATAACAAGTAGTTTCCAACAAAATCGGAATCGACTATATAATCTTCTATAACAACAACAGACTATCCTAGTAGACAGGTATCACAATAGTTGCTGGCTGATTCAAACTTGAGCAGAAGTTTCTCAAATTTTAGCCTGAAAGACAACTTTGAAATCAACCTTCACAAAATTAAGTTTTGTATTACAAGTATGATAAGTAAAAGGATCTTGATCATTATTTACACAAGTTCAAATTGATGCACAACTAGTTTTATTACACGGTCCATAGAAGGCCATACAACGGTAATTTTAAGCTAGTGAAATGCAGCCTTAGTAGCCATTTTTCCCTTTTGAGGAAAAAAATCTGCTAAAACTCCGAGAACGTTTCTCCGGGGTGGGGGTAGATGAAGAAGAGGAGGAGCCTGACTTAGTGGGCCGATGTTTTGGACGCTTTGAACTGACTGGTGATCTCAATATATTGTTTGCTTCAGAGTCTGATGGACTAAACACGGAATTGTACAGATCTAGGGGAGAATCGGAGCCTGCCCTCTGCAAATTGATAGAAGAACCGGCATCTATCTCAACTGGATCCGTATCTTGCAAATTTGTGCAACTCATGGTTGGTTCTTCCTCATTGGAGCCTTCGCCCTTCCCACTCCTTCCACTATGTGGAGAAGCCGTGGATTCTGATTGAGGACGCAAAGTTTTCAACTGTTTACCCAGAAGATATATGGTTTCTTGACACTCGGCTAGTTTTTCTGATGCAGCTGCCAATTCTTTCTCCTGAAAGAGAAAATGATAGGTTCTTATAGGATTTGACTATTCTAGTCAAAGAAAGTTTCAAGGGGCAATTCTAGAAACAAAAAGTTGCAAGAAAATCGATAGAAGTGCTAGATGCTTTCCAACAAGTATACTATATTCACCGTTTAGAAAGATGATATTGTTGTTTAAATGGTAAAATGAGGGAATGGAAGGCCAAATGTACATCAAATAGCAACAAAAATACACGAGTTTTCCATGGATTATTAGAATAAGGAATTACCAAAAGAATCCATGTGGAGCCAAGGGATAAGGCTTAATCAAGGTTTTGTTTCTTGAAAACGTCAAACTAAGGTTTATCTTGAGGAATCTAATCCTCGAGCAAAACAAAGACCCAACTTTTTAAAAATCATTTCATGCATTATTTACTTTTTCTCGATACGAGTGAAAAGTTCAATTGCATAAAGAAAAGGTATCAATTTAAAATTTCAAACATAATTTGTTAACTCCGCGTGGTTGGAATTTTACCCCCACTGTCCACAAAATACTGCAGGTTTCATGAAAAAACATTGATCTATAACACAACCAATGGCAACACAAGTGCTCTTCTCCAATATCTGGTTTTTGAAGTTCTCAAATTAAACTAGTTGTAAGTTCCACATTTTGCGTGCCTATCTGAAGAGTCTATCTCCATAACCTCCATTCAGTTTGTGGTACAAACAAAAATAATGTGTGGTATAAGCTTCCATAAAACATCAACGGGGAGTCCTTAATTAATCACAGGGATTTAAAGATTTACAATAAGAGACTAAATATTTGATATTTACAACAAAGAAACCCAAGAAGAAGCTGACATGGAAGTACAGAGAATAGGAACAGATCTTGGTGGTTAAAAGTTCATAATAATTTTACTAGTAGTATTTATGCTGCTAAAGCAACATGTCTCACATAAAGCTTTGAGGGCAAAACTTTATAACCTGAGATCGTATTGACTATAGATAACTTAATGGCTTAAATGCTGAAAAATCAAGGTGGTTTAGGAGCATCACCTGGTTAGTCTTGGCATCATTATCAGCTGTTGAACAATTCTCAATCCTGAAATAAAAATATAAAGACTCACCCCATCAGGAATTAGAGAGAGCAAAAACTTTAGTCGTCCACAATTTGATTTCAATCTTTCAACAATAAATTGCATAGATAATCAGAGAGACCTAAAAACAACTTTTCACCAAAAAGCTTAAAACAGACAAGTAAAGACGTTTGAATCGACGAGATCGTCTGCCGAACATGAACTGGTCAATTGTTACTATGCTTTTACCCAATTTAAGCACAGTAATTGCAAGTGTATAAATACAATAGATGCTGAGCAATAGACCTTAGTCCTCAGGACAATATAAAGACAGCCTAAATCCTCGTCTAAACCTGGAAAAATTCTTTCTAACGATGTAAGTTCAGCCCTTGAAAATCCAGGTCAGGTTTAGAAGAAACATGAGTGCAGGAAGCTGACTTGAGGAAAAAAATCGTTACTAACCTTTGCAGCTGCTCCTGGAGATTTTTACATCGGGTCAAGGCATCTAGATTATTTCTTCTCTCCTCCTGTAGCTCATTTTCAAGACTTACTATTTTTCCATGGAGGAGATTTACTTCAGTTTGTAACTCCTCCGCCCGAGTTTCAAGTGTTTTGTATGACTCAGCCATGCACTTGAGCTGTGTCTCAGCCAAGCTGTTGGACTTCTGAGCTGATGTTAATTGTGACTTCACCTCTGCGAGAAGCTGTTCTGTTTCAAGCAACTGAGACTTGGTGTTTTCCAAGCTTTCAGTACATGTAGCAAGGTCAGTTGCCATATTATCCTTCTCCAATTTTAATTGTTCAAAATCCTCCAAAGAGCATTTCCATGAAGTAGCAGTTGAATCAGAGGTTGGAACTAGAATCCCATCATTAAGGAAGTCAGGATCAGAACTGGGGTCAGAAAAGTGTGCACAGCCATTTGGATATCTTTCTCCAGATAAGTCCACAACACCCTTGTTCTCAGGTAAGGCGATCTTGTCTATACAATCAGAACTGACTGTTTCAATTGCTGAATTTTTATATCCTAGTACATTAAAGTGAAGCTCACTTGCATTGCTTAATACATGAGAAAGATCAAGAACAAAATCAATCAGATCAGTCCTGTTGTTTATAGCTTCATTATATTTGGCAGAGAACATATCCAGTTTTTGGATCACTCCATCGCCATCTGGAGACGTTCTCTGTATGGCCTTAGCCTCTTTATCAAGAATCATTATGAAGTTGTATATCTGAGAAATGGCAACTTCTAATTCTTGGTTGATGATATTTGCAGTATCAATACATGGTTTACCATCTCCAGACGATGACATGTCCTTCTCTACAGTTATCTCAGCATCCTCAGCAGAGGTCTGGCTATCAACTACAATGTCAGAAAGTGTTGCCTCCACAACACAATTTGCCGACTGGTGATGCAGAGTATCATGCATATCCTGTACAACACATCTGATGTCCTGTAAAACTTTTTCCATGTCATTCTCCTCAAACTTAGACTCAAGTACCATCGAAATTCTTGATTTCAGCTTCACAAGGATGGGAAGGTCAGTTTGCAACAAAGCTTCTGAATCACGATGCTCCCTAGAGTGGGAATCTGTGCCAGAGGTGACTTCAGTTGAAGTTTCATGGTTCACAATCTCAGGTTTTGCATTGCCTTCATTAACTGATATATCTGAAGTGGAAACTGCTTCACGTGAATCATTATAAGCTAATTTCTCCATCTCAAGGAAGTCATCCATGAGGCCTAGATTATTTGCATTTTGAGACTTCTGTAAACCATTGAAATTCTTTTCCTTCTTGAAATGAGAGAGGTCAGACATTGATGATGTAGCCCATGATCCAGCACAACTCACAGCATCATCATTTCCATCTTCAGACATGGTTGTAAAGCTTGGTGGAGTGCTAGTGTTTTGACTGTATAAACCTGCAATTGGGATCTGATCTTTAGATTTTGAAGGACTTCTCTGCTCACCATTAACATGCAGTTGTGCTTCTAAACTTCGAAGCTTGCTGGCTGTCTTCGCACATATACCTCTAGAGATTTGCAGTTCACTATTACGCTTTGCCAATGCTTCTTTTAACATCTTTGTTTCTTCTTCCATTGCTAATAGACGTTCAGTAAGAAGCTCATTCTCTTTCTGGTACTTTTGCATGTTGTCAAGCGAAAATTCAGGCATCTGGGACAAATGAGGAGTAGAAGGCTTTACTGGAGACCTTCTTAAATGGGATTCCCCATAATCCCTGCCCAAATTCTCAACTTCAAGCTTCATTTGAGCTAGTGCAGCTGGACCGGGCAATTTCTTTCGAACAAGAACTCGTAACCTTTGACACTCCGCTTCAAGCTTACTAATTTTCTTTACTCCTTCTAGATGCTGCTTGTTTGCGACTTCTGCTGACCGCACACTCATGTTCTTTTCTTCATTGTAGATTTCAGCCTCTTTCCTAGCAATATGGAGTTCATATTTGAGTGAATTTATTTCCTTCTCGCAGGATTCAATGTTGCTTCTCAAACGTTCAATCTCCGCCTCAGCTAGTGATTTTTCTTCACTTAGCTTGACCAGCAAGTTAGAGCGCTCTTGTAAAGACCTTGATAGTGTGGAATTTTCAGCATCAGACCTGAGTAATTCTTGCTCGAAATTAGCTATTTTTGCTTCCAGCTCAAGCTTCATCTTGTCGAACTGTTTAGTTTTGTTAAGAACAACGTCATGCAATGTTTGATCATGTTCCTCCTTCAACAGTCGTATCTGTCTCATGCATTCCTTTAGAGCGCCATCCAAGTGAGATGCCCGATCTTCAGCAGTAAGCTTTAACAGAGTGACTGATTCCAGATGATTTTTCAATGCTGCAGCTTCTGATTCAGCCTTTTCCCAACCTGAAATAATTCAGTAGTTAAGTTTGATGACCTTATACTACATATTTGATATGCAGTGTTAGACAGGACTTTACAGTAACAAGATTTAACTTAATTTTCTTTCTTAGTACTAAATATATTTAGTGCCATCTAATCCGCCTTACCAAACACTTAAGTATTGTTTTGAGGAAATGAAAAACTAATGTAACAATAACCTAAATAACTTATTAGCTTTTTAAAATGTACGAGTCAGATAGACATGAAACCTGAGACAGCCTCTTCAGCAACTTTAGCATGTTGTTTGACCAAGTTTTCTTTGTCAGTCATTTCTGAATGGGCTGTGGATAGTTTTTCATTTAGTTCCTGTATTTCACCCTTCAAGGTCTTCACTTGATCCTCCAATCCAGTAAGAAGTGTATACGATTCCATTGAAATTTGAACGTACTTTGGTTTTCTGTTATCCTGTTTCGTCTGTCCACAAATAATAACATTTCATAATAAGGATATAAGCAACAATCAAAGTAATTTGATCATAATTGAAAAGGCCTAGGAGGCAAAGTAGTAGTTTTATTAGCATTCTTGCACAGAAAATGATGTACAAGTATTAAGATCATGAAAGAAGAAAATATAATCAAAATCTTCAAAATGAACAGCCCAAGGAAATGAGGAGAAGAAAGGATGAAAGCAGCTTGCTTGGGAAATTATTAAGCAATCAATAATCTAAAGTAAAACTGCAAATGCAGATAGGAGAAATCGGTCATAATGGAATTTTGCACTAGTTAATTTCCACAATTATCAAGCCGTAAAAAGAACAAGATAATCGAGTATATGAATCGTATACTCTAGAAAGACATCCTTTAGAAATTTTTTCCAGCCACTGGTCCTTATATATTAAAATCTATGCACATTGAGCTTAAATAAACGTTCAGAAAAGAATATTCTTGTTCCTAGATTTCTATGGGAATAAATTGTTTATTCATTTCTTAAATACAAGTACAGCATACTATATGATATTGAAAAACCTGATCAGCCTGAGTTGGAGCTCCATCTGATGGGGCAGTAGAAGAGATTGGTGCAGTAGCGGGTGCTTTCTCAGCCACTTGCTTATTGGATGATTTTCTCTTCCATGGCCAACTTCTTTTATCCATTGCAGTCTGTCGATGCAAACAAGAAAACAAAATGGTCAGCTAACATAATTCTTACGAGAAAACTATTATCATTTGAACTGCATAATGCACCAGATAACGAATGAAAAACCATCAACATAGGCCAAGGACAAACCACTTAGTGAATTATATGGAAGCCTGGCTTTATTAACAAGTCAATCTATAATTGTAGAAATACTATTTCTCCATCAACAAGAGAACCAGGATTTATGGTTTAAAACTGTGTTAACTGTTAAGTAAAATGCAGAATCATTTCTAGAAAGGCCTAATTAGATGTTTCAACAGTGCCACATCCTTGCTTTTGAACATAGTTAATTTACCAATGAGACTAAACAAAGCTAATTCTCAAAACTTTACTATCCAACTACCCAACTGAAGCCATATGCATGCCAAAACTCCCTATGGAGACGAATTTAACTAAGCAAGCTAGAACAAATACAGGTTACGCACAAAACAGTTGTCTTCGTGGGAAAAATGTCTGAAGATCCACTAAATGGTTCAATGAACAAACTTAAATCAATAGTCAATACATTTACCATCTCAGAATCAAGGGAGAAAACATGGTGGGGGTTTCAAGATTCAATTGTAAGTTGAGAAAAGATTTTGAGAAATAAGTAAGAAAGTAGTTGAGACCTAAACAATCAAAAAACTTCGACAACAAATAATTGGAGGATTAGATAAACATATAAAAGATATTACTGACAAATCTTCAAGAAAGATTCTACATTACAAAAATAATGAAAATTGTAAGCCCTGCAACTACCCAAAATAATCAAGAATAAGCCAGTGAGGATAAAGAAAATGATAGGCCATTAGAAAGTGTGCAAAAATAACATGAATGTGACATTCCCATTATATAACAAATTAATACCAAAACGCTTGTTACATGCAGGGCTCAAAATTTGGCCCAAGCTTATATTATCCATCATCAAGAATATGAAAACAACAATAAATCAGGCAATTATTCACACACTCCATCTAAAAAATACACGAATCCACCTTTTAAAAAATTCACAAAATAATTGAAAGTTTTCTATCTTAAATAAATAACTACGATATAAAATCAGTAGAAAACTCAACTTCCCAACACAGGAAGGAACAGAATTAGTAATATTGTCTGAATCCAGAAATGTATACTAACATTTGACCATTGAAAACTCGCATTCCTGAATTAAGATTTAAACTCAAGAGCATTGCAACGAAGATTCACAAAATGGTTTAATAATTGTGAATAAGAGATGATAGTAACATTTCATTACCAATTAACACTGATTTAACAGAGCCACAGCTGTGAAAATCTGGGAAAAAAAAAACAGAAGAGAAGAGAAGATGAAAGATACTCTCAAAACTCAAACCCAGGAGCAAAGTATTTTTTTTTTTTTAGAAAAAGCAGGGAAAAAAATAGAAAAACGCACCTTGTGAAGCGAGAAAGAGAGATTTCAATTGTTACCCAGAACACAGAAAACAAAGCAAAATGAACAACCAAACAAAAGTCAACAAACTTTTAATCCCTCACTGACGCAATCCATTGCCAAAACTTCAATGTAACGGAAGATGAACTATATATACACATTACATACGTGTAAGTGCTAGTGAATAATTAAAAAAATCCCACTCACCAGTTATTACTACAATTATTATTGGTAGCAATGCAAGTTGTGTACAGACTCTGAATTAGTGATGTAATTTAGAAGTTAAGATCTGGGTTTTAAAATGCATTCATTTTACTGTGTGTCTGCGTGTATTAGAGAGAGAAAAAAGAGTAGGATGGGGTGGTGGTGGTGGTGGTGAAGTGGTGGGGTTGGTTGGGTGAGTGGGTGGGTGGGTGAGGTGAGGTGAGGTGAGGTGAGGTGTTAAAATATTCTTCGTTAGTTGTCACTTAGAAGCTGATACCTTGGAAAGGTCCAAAACATCAGCTCTTTAAATTTGGAAATATAATAATTAATTCGAAGCCATCTCGAAGAAATAAAGTAGAAACAAAACATTAAATAATTGTTTTTATAAAAGTAAATTTTATTGTATCCGGGTATTTTATGGTGAATAAAAAATAATTATAATTATAATTGGGGATCTGGATTAGGAAAAAACAATAATAAAAGGTGGTCATGTAAAATGACTAATTAGCCATGAGAAATGGGATATTGGCAAGTAGGTGACGAATCGCCCTTTGATCTCCAAGGCTTCGCGCTCCAATCGTGGCCTTCTTCTCATGATTAGGTTGGCAAGCTCGAAACAATCAACATAGTCGCATTTATAGATAAAATTCTAGATAACACTTGGATATAGTAACATTAATAGTGTACTCTTCCATAATACGTCGTACATCTAGCTGTTGACGATCTTGTCATGCCGTAATGAGAAGGGAAGTGTACGTTCGAAACGTGATACCAAGTGCTCATAAACTAGTAAAGTATATCCAAACATGCAGCAAGAAATTGTTGCTCGATCCAATTAGGCAACCTGGCATGGCATGTGTGCTTGACTTGGTACGTAGACTATCCTTGCCAACTTTACACAAAGTACAATATATGATAGAATTTATCAATCGTTCATTCAAGTTTTATTTAAAATTATACACTGAATATGACTAATATAATTTCTGTAGGTGCAGATATCTGAGGACGAAGAAACCGCTCATCACTTGGACCCCACAAAATTATGGAAAATATCATAGAGTGACAATTATATGGTGGTATAGTGGACAATCATTTATTCTCATCCTTAGAAACCACCATGAAGGGCCTCCATAGCATAATTATATTTTGGTCTTGAAGAAATTAAAAAAGTGGTGATAAGGCATAAAATTTTCTATAATTAAATTTAAACAAAATATTTACGTGTGCCTCTCCACTCTCCTCCATAGTTCTTTTCCTCTGTGCCAGGGGTGGAGGGGGGGGGGACCCTAGACTTTGCCCCCCCCCCCCCCCCCCCCCCCCCCCCCCCCCCCCCCCCCCCCCCCCCCTTAAAATTGCTCCAATATCTAGACTTGAGCAGCAACAGGTTATCCGGTTCCCTGCCCAATCAATTAGGGGAACTGAAAAATACCAGGGGGGGGGGGGGGGGGGACCCTAGCCTTTGCCCCCCCCCCCCCCACTCCGCGTCTGCTTCATGCTCATCTTGCGTGCGCTCCCCAAGTAATTAGCTCTTTACTACTGTCGAATGAAATCCAACGTCCAACGTAAATATGACAAGACAATTGTTTAATAAATTGTTTTTATCTGTTCAAAATTACAATAAATTTATAATACGTATGTAGCCACCCATTATATCTTATTTCTCTCTCAATATTATAATTCCGCCAATCGTCATATTTATTCTAAATCGTGTTGAGGCAGTTATTTGTGTTTAACTTTTGTAACAACTTATGCAAATATGCATTAAATAAATCGTATTGTGCTTCATAAATTTTTTTCACGTTAAATTTTTATTTTCATTACACGATTATATAATAAAATGAAAGCCAGGTATACGCGGAAATACGAAATAGTAACTGGCAGAAGCTGTTCTAGAAATTTTCTAGGTCATAACTATTTAGGGAACGACCGAGACGTGTAAATGCTATTTCAGATTTGGATATCCTAGGTTTTTCTAGGTCAACTGCTAGGTTTTTAAACTATTAACAGATTTCACTTTTACCCTTTGCCATTGTATATTTCACCCCTACAATGATTATAAGCACATGATTTAAAAATTTATAAAAATTGTAAGTCTAATAAAAAAACGTGTGATTAAAAAAAATTTAAATAAAAGTGAGTTTTTGAAAAATGGAAACCAAATAGATGCTAAATCTCGTGTAGCTCATCCTTGATGTAGTCAACGTACGTTTTGTGATGTATTCTTTCTACGAATCGTGTGATAGAATCGTTGTTAGAAGCCGATTATCATGACCGATTTTCCTATACCTCACATGGAATGTCCATATCTGCAGCATCTTCATGTAGACCGAACCTCTCATTTGCATAGTCCTTAACCATCCTAGTGAAATCGTTTTGACATACGTTGAAATTTCTGTCCCAGGTGTCGTCTATATAGAAGGATATGTCATTTTAGACTGTGGATAAAAAGGTTTTGCACTAAGGTTGAAGTCATAAGTTGCAATGTGTTTGTGTTGCCTTGATTGTTAGATTGACTTGACTTTAAAAAATGAGTGTTTCGAGAATACGATGGAATTCATGTCGTCCCAAATTTGTTCTATAATACAAGTAACGTAATATCAAGGTTAATTATCTTATATATTAACTAGTTTATTCCACATTTCCACGCCATAACATGTCATCTTGGTTTATGTGAAAAAAGTAATGCATAAAGTCAAAAATAAAAAGTAATTTAAGGGAATGTATCCTACTCCACTTACTCCTTTTTTTCTTTTTTTTTTCTTTTTTTTGTGTCTTCTTTATTTTGGAAGTTTGCACCGTCACAACTCACGACCTTTTACATTGTGAATTGTGGCCTTGTCAGTGACAATACGGGTCAGTTGGTTTGATACCTTTAAAACAAATTTTAATAAGTGAAACCCCGGTAATGTTATTTCAACGAACCCTTTGGATTTGATGCATTAGCTCCGTGGTACCCTGCACTCTTTAGTCCTACTCCCAATTATGTACAACTATAACTTAGTCCTTGTTTGACTCCATTCCTGGGAAAAAAAATGTATTTCTGAATAGTGATTTTTGAAAAGTATATGGTTAAAAAATAAGATAAAATTTTCTATTTACGTGTAAAATTATTTTATTGTAAAATGTGTGGTTAAAAATGATTTTTTTTAATAAAATAAAGCTCAGACAAGGTATTAATAAAGCAATTTCATGATGGATTTGATATTCTATAAGGCGACTCTCTTTAAATATCCTCAATCATATCTAGATTATAAAGCAAATGAAAATTTATGGGGTCTTCTTTCGAGATTTATGACAATTTCAAAGACATTCACTTTCGTTTTCATTTTTTCCCCTTCAAAAATTGCATGAACCTCCCTTATTTTTAGTTTTGAACAACGCATGCTTCCTATGAGATTTATGATAACTTCAGAGACTCATCTTCGCTTCTGAAAAGTTATACAAATTTTTCTTATTTCAAATTTAAATAACGCATATTAACCATAAAGTTTATGATAAATTGAGAGGTGTCTCTCTATAGAGGGTAGTCATTTGATCATTACGACACCCATTAGGTAAAATACTATGTACAAATAGAATTTTCTTTTATTCAAATTAATGATCAAATTTTTTACCCATCACAAAATGTCAACAAAGATGTACAATTGAATGTACATATAGCTTAATTGTACAAATCATATAATTGAACCTATATTTTGGACTTAGAAAGTGAAAGATTTAAAGAACAGGGTACAGATCACATAAGCAATAGAAGGTAAAGGACATGACGGGACCATAATCTCACACGTTTCAGACCCTCTCAGTGGAGCTAAAGCTGCCTTCATTCAATTCTCATTCAACGTGGGACCACAATCATCGTACGTGCCCATCGAAACGACTACGTTTTAGCCTGCTGCTTACTGAAATCTCAAATCCGTGTTTGTCGGCATTTATCGCAGCGGACGATATTTTTCCCAACTAAGGCCAAAAAATCTAACATCGTATAAAGGATTGCGCTAAAATTTATCGTATTGAACAAATTTAAAATAATATTGATATTTGATACATAAGGTGACAGATTTACCCCTTGGAAGTTTGCAAACAGTATGGAGGGAACGGAATTGGGGCCCGAGTTTCGTTCTAGACCGTTCATCATTTATGTATTCGTATGAATCTGACAATCGAGCCAAAACGGGCATAGATGTAGACGTCAAATATATACATTGTTATAATCGTCATACACATTATATATTATGTTAAAATTATGATTTCTGCAGAATACGAGTTCGATTTACATAAAATAAAATTTCTTAACTAGAACGTTGTACTCGAAATATGATTAATGACTGTCTCAATCTTTAGGACTTCAATCAATCGATCATAAAGACACTCAACACGACACATTCAGGGGAGGATTGGACTTGGCTACATGTATTAGTCCCAGCTCAGATTCACTTTTAAATTTATATATATATATATAGGACAAATTTAAATTTAGATATATCAGAAGTAAAAATATATTTGTGCTTATGGAGGATATAATGAATGGGAACCTTATTTTGCACTTCTATTCAACCTTTGCTTTGTTGATACGAAAGAATAAAAAAATAAGATAGTAAATTTATATAAATAATAAAGAGAGAAGAAATGGAACCAAATTATACCCTATTGGGACCCTACTTTGAGCCAAGACAGCTTTAATCCACCAGCTCTTTCACAACTTCGGGTGTTTTTTCATCGGATTCGACTTTACCTTAAATTTGTACTTGCCAACTCGTTAGCAATATTTAATTTTTATTTTTCATACTCAATATTTGGTTTGATAAAAAAAAAAATTAATTTAAAAAAATGTAGTCTAGCTCTACTAGGAAAAAATCCTGTAGCAAAAGTTAGGACAGGGTAATTAAAGTCATTGATGATGGATTAGACTAGTGTAAAAGAATAATATAACTTTACAGATATCATAGTGCACCCTGATTTGTCTTATTAAGAGAAAATAATTTTCACACATTTTACCTAAACTAACTTTATCTTTAACTATGCAACTTGCGAGTCAATTTTTTTCACTACCTAAAGAAGATCTAGCGATATCATGAAAATTGTGACTTAAAAAGTTGGACAGAACCTAGTAACCCGATCGATTCGATTGAGAACCAACCAAATGAGTTGGCAAGCCAAGCTAAAAAAATATTTTGGAGCCGGACCAACCCATGTTGGGCAATGAACAAAAAATAAACTCGACAAGCCTAGTCTCGGTTTTCAAAACCTTTGTGTATAACTTATGGTTTATGCATCCTAACCCATTTCACACCTAAAGTAGATCTATATGATCATAGTAAATAATCTCTTCAAGTGAAATACCCTATTTTCTATATAAGGATTATGCATCGGTTGTATCAAAGACACATTTATTTGTATATGATGTTTGGTTCACTTTTCGGTGAAAGCGATAGCATTGGTTAATATGAAGCTTTAAGCTAGAGATAAGCCATTTGGTTGGGTAGTTATTTAAACCAAATTTTGGAGTCGACAAGAGATTTGGGAAAACCAAAACCGAATTTAAAATAAGAAACTCCCTAGTTTATTTGGGCCCATTTGTTTTCAGTTAATCTATTAAGCCCATGTAACATTTTTTTAGGCGTAATTCGATGAATTTCACATTGGGCCTATTTGCAGAAGATTAGTACTATAAAGGAAAATTGACGGAAATAACATTGATAATTCGATACTTGTTTATACTTTCAAATTGACTTCTTTTATTATGCTCTCCAACATCTTTGAGAGCTCTCTCTCTCTCTCTCTCTCTCTCTCTCGTGCGTTGAGTTCTTTCGGTGATGGAATCAGAATTCAGATTCAGTGAAGGTAATTTAACTACCAAAAAATAATAGAAAAAAGTTTCTCAAAATTTGGTTCAGGCTAGGGACTCCATTGGATATCACCTCGTTCAATCTGTGGTTGCTCTTCCTTTCGCTCTTCCTAGCCCACCCTTCAAACCTAGCTACTCGTCGAGTATTTTTACTAGAGGTTGATATTGACAAATAAAAATTACGAGATAAATATTACCTAATAAATAAAAGTAATTCTTGTACTACATGAGCTTGTCTAATTCAAAACATGCCATATATCTTATTTATGTCCATATATTAAGCCCCTCTTTGGGCTCCATTTAATTTAATGCATTTTCCTATTTCTTTATTTGCAACCACACATTTTTCGATTAAATAATATTACACGTAAATTTAAAAGTTTTATTTAACTTTTAATCACACATTTTACAAAAAATTATTATTCTAAAATATATTTTTTTCCAAAATCTCATTGAAATGGAGCCAAAACAAGGGCTAAACACCACACAAACAATATGGGCACGTAGCACGTTATACAAATCAATAATAAATATAATTATTCTTAGAGTTCGTTTGATAGGCAAATGTGGAAAGAAATTTCAATTCTATATTAGTTGGAAAATAAAAACCTATCAAACTTATAAGAATTCTTTTTCCATGAAAATAAAAAAAATGTAACTGAAAGTGATCATACTTTGGAATTCGATTCCCATTTTCACGTTGCAATCAAACTGCCAAAATAAAATTCATTTTCCTTGAATGTGACATTTCTCATAAAATTCGTTGCAGTCAAATAGGGCATTAAAATATTCAAGATTTTTTTTTTTTTGCCTAAGAAATGATGAAATTAACATACAAGATTGAATTTCTTTGCAATTTCTTTATTTACAAAAGTGACCTTAAAAATCTTCACTTTGTTTCTTTACTCTCTGCTTAATTTGCAGTAGTATTTGGGAGTAGTTCCGTCTATCTCGTTGGTTGACTCTGCCCTTATTCACAAATTTGCCATCTCTATTATAATGCTGTCTATAGACCAGACTTGACTCAGCTCAGCTACACCACCCCCGGCCGACCAAAATATAATTTTAAATGAACAAAAAAATCACCCCCAGGCACCAGTATGGAGAAGATCTCCCTCGAATTCACTGTGAAGGACCTAACTCAATTGAGTCAACCCAGTTCGAAATGCCCCTCACCCATGCAAAAGGGACCTTGTCTCGGCCCGAAAATCAAAGTTGCTCAAAATCCCAACTTGGCAATATCTCTGAAAATCCTCGAATGTCATGAAGCGAGCCGAGTTCTTATTCGATTCCGTGCGGGCCAAGTATTGGAGGACTTCTTCAAAGAGTGATTCATCGCAAGGAATTGCAAGTGGACCTGTATTGGTGAATCCATATTCTTCCTGTGCTTGAACCAGTAATTTCTTGAACAATGGGTGGTTCAGATATGTAGCTCGGACGACAAACCGTTTGCAGCTAGACCCGACGGTGACTGCAACATGGCCTACCGGCACATCGGAAGGTACGCGGCGGAGCGTGCTCATGGCCGCTGCCGCCTTCTTCCGCCATTTTCTAAGCATCCGGCGGAGTGTGACAAAGTGGCGGATTTTGCTGCATGCAGACATTTTTTATATTTTCTGTACGGTAGTGTGAGCGTTTTTAGAAAATAAATTCAAATTAAATTTCGTAGGGGTGAATGAGAAAGTGAGGGGATCGAATTATCGGAAGGAGATGGAGTTATATAATGTTGGGTCTGAGCGACTGGTTTTGGTCATAATTACACTATGAACATGTATCAATGTACCAAACATATCGTACACATTATCTCTTAATATGTAAACTCTAACTCCCCTTTTCGTGGAATTTTTTTTTAAATATTTTCAACTAAATTATTTATCTATATATAATTATAGACAAAATCGAGCCTATTAATATTTCGTATTTCATTCAACGTAACAAATGTTCAATTAAATAAAGGTTTGACTATAAGGTTAGGAAGAATAAGTAAAAAAGATTTTTTAATATTTCGTATTTCATTCAACGTAACAAACGTTCAATTAAATAAATGTTTGACTATATGGTTAGGAAGAATAAGTAAAAATGATTTTTTGACATACGAAGTAGAAAGTCAAAATATCCCAAGCGTACAAATTCAAAGTTCAAGAAAAAGTTCAATCAAATCTTTTTTTTTTGTTGACGTAGGACCCGCAGCCGCTACTCGTGAGTACGCATAGGGTAAACCTCGCTCCATGTGCAGTGGCTCGCAAACCACACATGAAAGTTAAACAGCACTACGCAAGCCCGGTACGACGGGCTCGACCGAGGAAGTGTTGACATGGGATTCGAACTCGTGACCTTCGGTCTCCGCGTTCATCTGCTCCACCAACTCGGCCACTCCAAAGGGATTCAATCAAATCTATATTGTTCTTAGGGGTAGTTGGCTTGGCCATAGAAAAGATGGTTTTTTTTTAACCCAATAAATAAAAAACTCCATTTTTTATGTCTAATAATTTTGTATTCCCATGAGCCATGTGCAACACTGCCCCATCTATCATTTTCTTTAAAATTCCTTTGCTGAACTCCAAAATTTATCTATTTTTAATCCTTTATTTGGCAATTAATTACTTGAAATTAAATTTAATCTTGCTTGGTTTTATATATACATGCATCTAGGTACTCTTGACGTGTGGCATTGATGTGAAGTATGAACCCTAAAATTAAGAGTGTGATTTTTCTGGATTTGTTTTTGCTTAGGGATGAAAAGATTCTGATTGTTTTTGGGAATGGGTGTTGAGATTTGAAGGGCACTCATTGAATGGTCAATGATCCCCCTTAAACGTCACTTAAGATTTGAACACTCGAAATAAAATAATAGACAAAACTTTAATTTTTTATTTCTTTAATCGGGATTCTTTCGATCTAGTTCAACATATATGTTATGGAAATTGGAATGTTCTAATATCAATTTGTTGTAAAAAGACAAGAGATTAAGCCAAAATATAAAACAATTGATCACAATAATACAAGAACAATGTAATTTGCAAAGAATTGAGATTTGATTATAATATAGAGAAATAATATAAAGATTATGTGTTCACAATGTTTCTAATTTCTTACTAAATCATAAGAAAAAGTCAAATGTATATATAAGAAACAATTAGGAAACATCCCAGCTGCATTCTAATTTTCATTCTCATTCTTCTACTCATTTTCAACCACACATTCTACAATAACATAATATTTTTCATCACATCAATAACTTTTCCTTCTTTTTCAACCACATATTCCCTTCACATCACATCAAAAAAATGCATTCCCTCCTAAAAAATGTGCATCAAACACACTGAAAGCAGAATGCCAAAAAGGGGAGTAGGAGAAGAAAAAATACGCTAAACGGCGTTGCGGCGCTGCGGTGTTGGCGCCTCGATGTCGTGGGGCCGACACCTCTACCCACTTTTTCATGGGTGGCACCTTGGCACTCATCTCCATCCAAATTGCCTTTCAAAGAATATTTTTTTTTTTTTTTCATTTCAAAGTCCACTTCAGGTCTAATACAAATTCTTCATACAAAATAAGTTATGTGCACTTTAACTAGAACACTCAATTATTTCCAACAAGGAATTCGGATAGCACCCAAATTCTAATAATCTCCACCTTGACACGAATTCCACTACAATAAACAAAATTTCAAAAAAATTCTCTACTTGAAGACAAATTTCACTGCAATGAATGAACTTGAACTCTTCAATGAAAATCACAAATGAACTTCTCCATAAAAAAAAATTCAATTGAAAATATTCTTTATCTCTGCTATCCCAATTAGGTACAAAAGTGATATAATGACTACCAAACAAGGCTGAAACAAGTACTATAACAGAATCACAATTGAATGCATCAAGAAAAGGATTTTGTATAAAATCAACACCTTTAATTGCATTCAAACCATCAATAAAATAAGCAGAATTGCACCTGTGTGGAATTTTATGGCAAAAAATGGGTTTATTTATAGCAATTGAATACGATGACACTATCGATAATGGTGATAAGACGAATCCATTCGTATCTTCAAAATTTAACTGAGATATATTCTTAAAAAAAGATCTCAAATTAGACTCCAACGATACAAAAATAAACTCTAAATCCACCCGAGTTCTTAAAATATGATGATTACTCGAAGATTTTGTATCACCCTACAAGATATATAAATGTAATTTTCTATGTCCCATCAACATAACCCGTGCTTCTTTGATAACATTTAAAACTCCACATTTGACAGTGTACATGTACCATTTTGAATTAAGAGTACTTATAGAGATAAGATTTTTCTTTAAATCTGAAATGTGTTTCACTGCATTAAGTGTTCTAACCGTCCCATCAAAAATCTTTATTCTGACTCGACCAATACCAACTATCCGATAAAGTGTATTATTATCGGTTATCACAACACCTTTTGAAACTTTTTATATGTTAAAAACAACTCCCCAATTGAGTGACATATGAAAAGTGCAACCTGTATCCAAAATTCAAGTTTCATCAGGTTTGGAGTTGTAGTCATACATAAGCAGAAGTTTTTCATCATTGCTAGGATTTTTGTAAATATTTGCTTATCCTGAAGTTTTCGATTGTTGATTTGCAGTTGACTTTAATTTATTCAGCAACTTATAAAAATCGTTTATCAAGTGCCTATTTTTCTTGTAATAATTACAAATATGAAATTAGATTTTGACTTGCCCCTCAAATGACTACAATGAACAATAAACCCAATTCCATGATCCCTAGATACTATAAGATGTTTCTTCATCTTCTCCTTTGAATATAGAGTATCCTAAACTTCTTCTATGGTGAGAGTATATGACCCGACCAATACCAGCTATCCGATAAAGTGTATTATTATCGGTTATCACAACACCTTTTGAAACTTTTTATATGTTAAAAACAACTCCCCAATTGAGTGACATATGAAAACTGCAACCTGTATCCAAAATTCAAGTTTCATCAGGTTTGAAGTTGTAGTCATACATAAGCAGAAGTTTTTCATCATTGCTAGGATTTTTGTAAATATTTGCTTATCCTGAAGTTTTCGATTGTTGATTTGCAGTTGACTTTAATTTATTCAACAACTTATAAAAATCGTTTATCAAGTGCCCATTTTTCTTGTAATAATTACAAATATGAAATTAGATTTTGACTTGCCCCTCGAATGACTACAATGAACAATAAACCCAATTCCATGATCCCTAGATACTATAAGATGTTTCTTCATCTTCTCCTTTGAATATAGAGTATCGTAAACTTCTTCTATGGTGAGAGTATCATGACTATATAGTACTGTATCCCTAAAAGACATGTATGAGCCGATCAATGAACACAACAAAATCAACCACAAGTCTTTTTCATCATATTTGACCTCCAAGATCTCCAAATCAGTGACGATTTCTTTAAAAGCAGTTAAGTGTTCTGCAAGAGATGTACCTTCTGTCAAACAATGAGAATATAGACATTGCTTCATATGCAATTTGCTAGTAAAATTCTTTGCCATGCATAATTGCTCCAATTTTAATCTCAATGCAGCGACTGACTTCTTTTTCAAAATATCTTGAAAGATATTATTTGAAAAATGAAGATGTATTTGAGATAGTGCTTTTTGATCACTCCATCGTTTCTCCTCCATAGTTCAAGTTGTGGGCATCTTGTCAAATCTCAACAACGCGTCATCCAAATCCATATGAGCGAGTACTGCTCGTATCTTTACATGTCACAAAGAAAATCTTGTATTGCGATCTAATAGTGAAATATCATACTTCATTGTTGTCATCATGAAAGATCAAGTTGAAGTATTAACTTGATCAAAATCTCGATCTTTCCAAGAATTTCAACATCAAAAGCCCCAATATCAATTGTTATAGAAATTGGAATGCTCTAATACCAGTTTGTTGTGAAAAGATAAGAGATTAAGCCATAATATGAAGTAATTGATAACAAGAATAATGTAATTTGCAAAGAATGAAGATTTTATTACAAGATGGAGAAAGTGTAAAAAGATTTTGTATTTGCAATGTTTCTAACTTCTTACTAAATCATAATGAAGAGTCGTCTATATATAGAAAGAACAATTAGGAGACTTCCAAACCTTATAGTAAAGTTGTAGATGAAGTAAAATGCCAAAAACGGAGTCCAAGAAGAAAAATACGCTAAATAGCGTTGCGGCACCGCGATGCAACTCTCCTTGCCCACTTTTTCGTGGGTGGTGCCTAGGCACCGCGTTTCGGCACTTTGGCGCTCGTCTGCATCCAAATTGGCTTCAAAAGATTTTTTTTTCATTCTAAAGTCATCTTCAAGTTAAACACAAATTTTTACTCCCAACGAGCTTTCAAGTAGAACTTTAATTAGAATTAGTCAAATAAACTTGAATAGGAATTCACAATTGCATTCCTAATATGATTCTAATTAGTGTGTAATTTAATTAGAACTCGTAATTATCTTCAATGTGGAATTCGGGTCATACCCAAATTCTAACAATATATCTCAATTACTTCCTCTTATGTATTAATATCTAGGGGCTTTGAAGCTGGTATCTTTACTCGATGTAAGGATCAAATAATATATATGGATACTTTTCAATGATTTGTTGCACATTTGGAAAGACAGTTACTGCAAAATTACTAATTGGATGCGTCATTGTGATACTTTAGCTTTCAAGTTAATTTGTTGTGATCTCAAGTGCCATGTCGCCATGTATGTTATCACTTGATTCTAACTAGTTTGCTTCCACGCCCCTCATTCTCTATGTACAGGCTCTCGAGACTCTTGACTCATTATGGACTCTATACGTACCTCACTAAAAATGGTGCACATGTTTGTAGAAAGTTTATGTTTCATTATAACATAAACATCCAATGCAACATTCTTTTACACCAGTCTCGTACACTGGAATTTTAGCGACATGTTCACTGTCGTGTGCTCCACAACTCCACATGATAAGCCAATGCTCATGAGTTAACTTACAAGGCATTTATCCTACCACGAGCCGTGGTTTATTGGATCATCGGAGTAACCAAAAATTGCATACTACCATGCAATAATGGCAGCTGGTATTCATATGTTTATCCTTTTGATTGACAACTAATTAGTTGTTCTTGTTTGTAGTGTAGTGAAAGTTCATTTAACATAATCTCCTACTCGATAATCTGCTCTTAAATTCAATTTATTTACTATGTTTATCGAGCTTTCGAATCCTCCAAAATGTTTAGGTCGCTTCACTTTCACACTCGAACACACTTGTTCACGAACATTTGGATTAGTGCTAAACAGTGGGACAAAAGATTCAGTAATGGTCGGAATGACAGTACAAAGTCATAGGAAAAACCTGCTAATTACAAGATTAACGAGGTTAATTTTAGTTAAGCCAACATTGATTAATCTTGGTCTTAATTAACATGAGCAATGCTACACTCACAAAAGAGGATGACACAATTATGTGACAAAATGCCACTTGGCGGCCCCCCACCCACTTTGTCATCCTTTTTTGTACAAATAAAATTATTGAATTAAAATTACCAAGCTATCAGATTTCACAACACAGTAACATTTGATCCGATTATCCAACACAAAAATTATTTTATCAAGAATATATATTTGAATTAAGTATTTATGAATTAAAAATTAAATAAAATCGAGAAACAGGGAAAAAAAACAAAAAATGTTTTTGTTTGGTAGCATTTTATAAATATTTATGACGTTTGGTGCAAAATAGACGGGTCACTTAACCACAGCAACAGCCAAAGATTCTTAAGAAATATGATTGAAGCACGGATTTTTAAATGAATAAGTGAAATAAAATTTTATTATAGTTGTTTAATTTAGAGTTGTAACTTTGTTTTGTTAGGATAATCTACAGGTCTTCATATGCAGATAAATAATTAATAATGAAAAGGTGGATAATGGAGTACTAAAAAGTATATAGTTCCTTTTTTCATACGGGGATGACAAATGCAATGTACTAGTTTTTCAAGTCATACGAGCAAGTAGAACGTGATGAACATTTACGTCTGTTATTCTCGAAAAATGTACCTCCATGTGGTCAATAAATCTCGGGTCTGTTCGCGTTCACGTAAGTCTTTAGTTCTGCACAATTGAACAAATCGTAAGTTACACGTGACCCTCTCCAAAGTGAGGGAGGCGACTGCGTACACTTCGACGATCAAATAAGTCAATGATAAAGTGATGGGGGTGTGAGACATGGTAGAAACGCGAGCCACTAAGTATTGAATGGTTGGATTCACGAGGGTATCAAATAAATATAGAGGGAGAAAGATTATAGTTTGAATGTATAAAGTTGCATTACCTCCACATGGTATAATGTGTGAGCTTTTATAGTAGTAGAGGAGAAATGATAACCATTAGATAAAATAACACGTGGTCTTATCCTAACAGCTAAAACCTTCCAACGTCACTCCATCAATCCTAGGCTGACGGCTTTTAATGATTTTGAGAAGCAGCCGCCTTAATTCCTAGGTTTGACCTTCAATATGTAGAGTGACAATTCGACATTTATGTGATGTTGTAATGAGTTGTCACATCAATCAATTAGGTGGATTGCGTATGGAAGATTTTTTGAGAAAAGATCTCTCGAAAAGATTTGAACTGAAAAGCGCCTCTTGTGAATGTGATGTCTAGGAGCCTCGCATTTATCTGTACCACGCTTGGCACTTCGACTCGATTATTAAGGATCGACCATTACATGGCCTCAACTGATAGGAGGTGACGTGAGTGCAGGTCTCGTTGGTTTGCCCAATCTGCTACTACGTTAGGTATGGTTTGGAGCCTCTTCATGAGAGACGTAACAACATCATCGTTGAATAAGCGAAAAATCTCACCACTTGTCAAATGTAATACCATATATATTGATACCTAAGTTCTCAACATATAGAATACACTATTATATAATGTCAAATCATTTTGTGGCAATTTTGTTGAATCCCCACGACAGCCACATAATGAGTGAACCCTGACTTACACTCCATGTTACCTTGCCCATGTGGCAATTTTGTTAAATCCCCATGAAGAGTCTGAACTCTTAGGCGAGGCCTAACCTTCATGAATGAGGCGAGGCAAGACACTATAGGGATCTTTCGTACAAGATCTCTTATGATTGATTGATATGACCATTCATTCCAGCAGCTACTATATCAAGTCAAATTGTTAAGTCTAGCCCTTGTATCTACTACTATAAAAACTCACACTTAATGGTAATGCAACTTTATACATTCAACTATAACTTTGCTATCTTATTACTCTCCACATACTCCGAATTAGACCCCTTTTTGTAGTTCACATTTTTAGCACGTCTCATACTCAAATACTTATTTATAAATGGACCGACTTGACAATCGGAGTGCTCACAATTGCCTTCCCCACCATCGAAAAAGGCAGCATGTTATAACGGTTTGTTCAACTTTGCAGGAATAAGGCTACGTGGACATGAGTTGAATAGAAATCTGTTGACCACGAAATTCGTGCGAGAATTGAGGTCAACATGTTGTACGCGATTTTAGACTAATAGTTTGATTGCCCAAGTATTTCGATTTATGCATGACACTAATGACGAGTTTGTTATTGTAACAAAATAACCCAAATTATCAACTAGTGAATTTCAAATATCTACGCTTGCCGTATTCCTCAATAGGTATGCACTTCAATGACTTCATTACCAAAACAATGTAAAACACAATAAGAATAACACGAAGTTGAGCAACAAGATAGGTGTTGTCTTTGTAAATGTGCATTGGAATTTGGATGAATTTCCCATAATTTCTTTCAAAGAATAACGCTATCTATCACTAGTGATGTTAGAGCATCAGTTTATGTGGTTACACTTAATAGATCCAATTAAATAGATCATTTGACTCTGTATTTAAATGAACCTATCATTTAATGTCACATAATTGCTACTTAAATGGGGATTAATAACATTACTCGTAATTTAATGATTTTGGTAAGTTAGATGTTATTTATTCAAATTAAAAATCCTATTTAAACGAGAGAGACATAATATTTCGATTTCTCCGTTTTCTTTGATAACCAAAGACACTAGTCCCACGAGGACAATAAATAACACATCAATGAAAGGTAAAGAAAAGAAAAATAAACCAAATTATTGCCATTTTGATAGGGGTGGGTTGCCCTGTCCCCCGCTCCGTATGGTAATTTCCCGCCCCATACCTGTCCATTACCTGTTTAAGGCAAGGTGGGATGGGGCCCGTTTACTGTCCGTTTAATTTTTTTTTTTTAAGTTTTTCATAATTCATTTTATTGTCCTTATTCATTAAAGTAAGATAGTAATATATTTTTAAATTTATTTATTTATTTTTTTAAAGTTAAATTATTTAAGTATATTTGGTAAACTAAAACTTTTATTGTTTGTCATATTTTATAGATAATTTTAGTTGTCATATTCTATTAGAATTAATAAAATGTTGTAAAATTTCTCATTTAAAGCATTGAAAAAAAAAAATTAAATGGGACAAGGCGGGCCCTTGTTACCGGCGCCTAATGATGACAAAAAAGCTCGTCGATTGGGTGGCTCGGGCTCGGTCCACCGAGCTGAGGCTCGAGCTTCGAGCCCGGCCTGACTCGTGACTCGTTACCGACCCCTGACTAAGTAATATAAAAAAAAATTAAAAAATACAGTTGCCTGCTCGTTTTACATTTTTTAATTTTTTTTAAAGTTAAATGTATTTTTTATATATATTAATATTTAGTTATTATTTATAACACATATAAATTGCACAAATTTTAAATACANTTTGTGGTGTAGGCTCGAGCTGGGCCCGGCTCGGGCTCGTCACCCGCCCGTGACTAAATAATATATAAAAAAATTAAATTTTTTTAAGTTTAAATGTATTTTTTTATATATTAATATTTAGTTATTATTTATAACACATATAAATTGCACAAATTTTAAATACATTATAAAAAATTATAGATTTATAACGAATTAAAAAAAAAACACGAGTCGGCTTGTCTCGGGCCCGACTTGGCCCGTTAAGGCTCTAGCCGAAAGCTCGGGTCGAGTCTCATTTTTTTGGCCGAGCTTTTGGTCGGCTCTACTTGAGCCCAAAAAAGTTCGGACTTATTTTGCTCGAGCCGAGCCCGAGCTTTGAGTTTTGCTCGTGGCTCGACTCGACTCGTTGACATGGTTACCCGCCCCCTGACCAAATACCCGATTAAGCGGGTAATCTTCACCTTGCGGGTATCGAGTTTGACGAATTTTTTTGACATCCCTACATTTTGGCATTTCCTCATTTCGAAAATTTATCAATGTGGTCCCTAATCTTTTTCACTTGAATTAACTAGGTCCTAAATCAAGTTTTTAAACGCTTTTCAACAAACTCTCTACAAGCATAACCGAAATTGCTCAACAAAATCAACGACATGCAAAATAAAAAATGAATAAAAAATTGGAAAGTTAAACTCTATGAGAATGGGGTTTTATGGGCAAAAGCATTTGGCAGCCTATATCACCTCGTCTTTACCAACAAATCCATGTAAAATATGAGAGGGAAAGATGGCACGAAATTATATTCTCCTGCAACAATATTAGAATCTGAATAGCTCATTCCCAATAAATATTTGCTATCTCAAATCCCATTATCTCCATATCTTCCATACTTCTATCAAGTGACCAAGTGCAATTTACAGCCGCCCATTGCATTTAATATTGCATCCATTCATCTCTCCGTCCTTCATTTATTCGTCTAGGCTTTTGATGAAAAGATACTTCCAGTGGTGATTGTGAATGCCATTGAGAAATATAGTTGTAATCGCAAACAATCGTTCATTCTAAATGACGCGAGAAATCGAACTTGCAAAATCATTCTATGAGTAGCTAATTAACACCTAGTTACACGTATAAGAATACTCTCCTAGGCCATTTTTATGTATTCAAGTATCTTGAATTGTTTTATAGATAAGTTGAACATAGATTTCTCTTTTTAGCTGTGATTTACTTGCGATTCGCAGAAGTTACGCAACTTTGGAGAGATGTTTTAAATTTTGTCTTGCTCATGTTTGGTGAAAATTAAATTTTGATAAAAAAGTCAAAAATTAATTTTAATTATGTATTTCATGAAAGCAAAACTTTACAACCTCATATTTTATCGAATTTTATTAAAATCAGTAAAAAAAATATGGTTTTGATCTAAAAACCAAACGGGGGTTTATTTCTTACTGATAAGATGTACAAAACTTTTAACCTAGCCACTATTTGATTTAGATTAAAATTAATTTTTTAATAAATTTAGATCAAATTAATAGAATGCGTAGTTTGAAAAGTTGTAAATCACTTGGAATATATTATTTAAATTAATTGTTAGTTTGGCCTATATTTTAATCAAAAATTTTAATTGTATCAAAATAAGATACTCATCGATTAATTGTGGCAGTTACACGTATAAGAATACTCTCCTAGGCCATTTTTATGTATTCAAGTATCTTGAATTGTTTTATAGATAAGTTGAACATAGATTTCTCTTTTTAGCTGTGATTTACTTGCGATTCGCAAAAGTTACGCAACTTTGGAGAGATGTTTTAAATTTTGTCTTGCTCATGTTTGGTGTAAATTAAATTTTGATAAAAAAGTCAAAAATTAATTTTAATTACGTATTTCATGAAAGCAAAACTTTACAACCTCATATTTTATCGAATTTTATTAAAATCAGTAAAAAATATGGTTTTGATCTAAAAACCAAACGGGGGTTTATTTCTTACTGATAAGATGTACAAAACTTTTAACCTAGCCACTATTTGATTTACATTAAAATTAATTTTTTAATAAATTTAGATCAAATTAATAGAATGCGTAGTTTGAAAAGGGGTAATTAGCACATAACGTCCTTACCTTTTATTGTTATTGTGGAAAACGTCCCTACCTTTCATTTTTTGGCATTTTCATCCTTATTTCCACCTTTCATTGCGCAAAAGGTCATTTTCACCTATTTTCTCAATTAAAAATTATGAAATGACCAATATACCCTTCTCTTTAAATAAAAAAAAAAAGAAAAAGAAAAAAACTAATTGCAATCACNCACCCTTATTTTCACCTTTCATTGCGCAAAAGGTCCTTTTCACCTATTTTCTTAATTAAAAATTATGAAATGACCAATATACCCTTCTCTTTAAATAAAACAAAAAGAAAAAGAAAAAAACTAATTGCAATCACAGTTCCAATTTTTAAAAAAAAGTCCAAATAAGTCAGATATATTATTGAATGGGTAATTAGCACATAAAGTCCCTACATTTTCCTATTATTGCAAAAAATGTCCCTACTTTTTATTTTTTTCCACTTCACCATTAATTACATATTTAATTGCATAAACCGTTATTTCTATATATTTTCATCCAATTTCTCAATAAAAAGCTGTGAAATGACGAATATATCATTCTATTTAAATATAATTTAAAGAATTAGTTGCAATCGGAGTCCCAATTTTTTTAAAAGTGCAAACAAATCCACAATAATTTTTTTTAAAAATAATTTTTTTAGAAAAAAGTGCAGACGAGTCCCAATTAAATTT